>CM069603.1:33811653-34076653 GCA_035771175.1 Paratinospora sagittata
CCAAAATCCAAATCTTTAGAACTGATAATGCCAAGGATTACTTCAACCACATTCTCGGAGATTACCTACAAAGTCAAGGCATTATACACCAAAGTTCATGTGTCGATACTCCTCAACAAAACGGAGTAGCGGAAAGAAAAAATAGACACATTCTAGAGGTTGCTAGATCACTTATGTTTTCCACTCATGTTCCAAAACAGTTTTGGGGGGAAGCCATACTCACAGCAACTTATCTCATAAACCGAATGCCTTGCCGCGTCTTAAATTTTCAAACATCGTGCCAACTCCTTTGTCACTCTTATCCCAACACCCGCACTGTCTCAACAATACCTCTCAAAGTATTCGGGTGCTCCGTGTTTGTCCATGTGCATCAACAACACCGAAGTAAACTTGACTCCAAAGCACTCAAGTGTATATTCCTTGGTTACTCTCCAAACCAAAAAGGGTACAAATGCTATTCTCCTATTACAAAAAGATTATACACTTCCACGGATGTTACTTTCTTTGAACATCAACCTTATTACCCCAAATCTGATATTCAGGGGGAGAATCTCATACAGGAATACCAACTTTGGGATATTGATGCCACAACATCCAACAACTACCCAAGTTCCCAAGTCACCATCCCTCCTATCTCAACTACTCCTACTCCAAACCAAAGCCACCAAACAGAAACAAATTCTGATTTGGAAAATTCTGAATCTGAACCTGAAAATCCTCCACCTTCAAGTCCTGTCCAATGTCCGAAACCTGCAATCAATGGTGAGTTCATTGTATATTCTCGGAAGAAGAAGATCCAAGAGGATGTTGAGCAACAAGCACCTCCCAAGCAAAGTCAAGAATCTGACCCGAGTGCAAGAAATCATGAAAATTCACCAGGTAACACTAGCTCTGAATTCATCACTAGTGAGTCTATTGCTAATGACCTTGACTGTCCCATTGCTTTAAGGAAAGGTAGGAGGTCATGTACCAGTCATCCAATCTACAATTTTGTCTCTTATAAAGGGTTGTCACCTAGCTTCCAAACATTTGTGGCAAATTTGAACAAAGTGCAAATTCCTAACTCCATTCAAGAAGCCATTTCAATTCCGGAATGGAAGACTGCAGTATGGGAAGAAATGCAAGCGCTAAAGAAGAATGGAACTTGGGAGATTTCAGACCTACCGAGTGGGAAACATCCAGTAGGATGTAAATGGATTTTCACTGTCAAATACAAGGGTGATGGAAGTGTGGACAGATTTAAAGCGCGGCTGGTTGCAAAAGGGTTCACTCAATCCTATGGCATTGACTACCAAGAGACGTTTGCTTTAGTAGCCAAATTAAACACCATTCGGGTACTACTATCATTAGCTGCCAATCTTGACTGGCCTCTCCACCAACTTGATGTGAAGAATGCATTCCTCAATGGAGACCTTACAGAAGAAGTTTATATGGATATTCCTCCCGGCTTTGAAACAAAGGCAACTATGAATAAGGTGTGTAAGCTCAAGAAATCCCTTTATGGACTGAAGCAATCTCCAAGAGCTTGGTTTGACAGATTCAACAAAACAGTGAAAAAGTATGGGTACTCTCAGTGTCAAGCTGATCACACTTTGTTTATCAAACACTCAACCAAAGGAAAGTTGGCGATTCTCATTGTATATGTAGATGACATCATCTTAACAGGTGATGATGAAGATGTATTGATCAAGCTCGAAACCCTACTTGCCAAAGAATTTGAAACCAAGGATCTTGGGAGCCTAAAATATTTCCTCGGAATGGAAGTAGCCCGGTCAAGCAAGGGAATCTCAGTGTCACAACGGAAGTACGTACTAGATCTACTTAAAGAGACGGGAATGCTTGGGTGCAAACCGGCTGAAACACCCATGGATTCAAGCACTAAAATTGGAGCTAATAAGGACAATATTCCAGTGGACAAAGGAAGATATCAAAGACTTGTTGGGAAGCTGATTTATCTCTCACACACCAGACCTGATATTGGGTTCTCGGTTAGTGTAGTCAATCAATTCATGAATGATCCAACTGAAAAACATATGGAAGCTGTCTATCGGATACTAAGGTATCTTAAAATGACACCAGGTAAAGGCTTGTACTTCAAGAAAAAAACAAGGAAAGATGTTGAAGTGTTTGTTGATGTTGACTGGGCCGGATCAATAACGGACCGAAGGTCGACATCTAGTTATAGTACGTATGTGTGGGGAAATTTAGTAACATGGCGAAGTAAGAAACAATCGGTAGTTTCTTTAAGCAGTGCAGAAGCAGAGTTCAGAGCTATGACACTCGGAATTTGTGAGGGAATATGGCTGGGAAGACTAATGAGGGAACTAGGAATCATCACTTCTGAATCAATGAAGGTATTTTGTGACAATCAGTCAGCTATTAACATTGCAAAGAATTCAGTACATCATGACAGGACCAAGCATGTGGAGATAGATCGCCACTTCATAAAGGAGAAGATAGAAAATGGGACAGTTAGTCTGCTATACACACCGACAAGTCAGCAAATAGCAGATATCCTCACTAAAGCTCTACCAAAGAAGAATTTTGAAGATTTGAGTATCAAGCTTGGCTTGATTAACATCTACGCCTAGCTTGAGAGGGAGTGTTGAAATACCCGATCCCTGATTTTCAGGGATACAGCTGCAGCAATCAGTTTCCTTTATTAGTTGTCTACATTAATTTAGGAATAAAGAGATTCTGAAAATTCTTGATATCTCTATTAGTTTGTTTCCTATTTTATAGTTTTCTATTTTACTAGTTTCCTGATTTTTAGTAATTAGTATCTTGTTACCAAATATAGTGAAAGGAACGTTTCTTCCTTCCATTATATATTCAGACTGTACAGTGATCATGAATAAGATATATGAAAATTATTTTCTTCTCTAAATTCAACAATATTGTTGATGATGTTTTATGTCGTAAACTTCTGCTGCAGTTTGTTTAATTTGTAATTCAAATTATGAAATTTGAATTTAGAATGATGTAAGAGATTGAGCTTGTTGTCAGTAGTGGTGGCACTTGCAGCGTCACATGAACTAGTAAGTAAAAAAAAATGACATTTTTTGGGTAGTCTGTGACAAATTCACCCGGCCCGAAAATTTCGGGTTTGTTAAATTTACAATCCAAAATTGAACCCCACCCCCACCAAAAAAAAAACTTAAAACTTACCTGATCAACCTTATTTCCATTAAAGTTGTACTAAACCCACCCAAGCTTACCAAAATTTGAAATATAATCTCAAAATAATGTAAAATTTTTCTTAGCTTAAGCTATCATACTTGTTACGATAGCCTAAAATTCTTTAAGAGAAAATTTTTAACTAAAACATAACAAAAATGAATTAAAATATAAAAAATAAAAACTTTTGTTTGAAGGGGTCTCTTGACACAAAAAACCCCATGTCTTAGAAGTAAAGACTTGAGGTTTTCATGGGAAGTCCCTTGCCAATTATTTTTTCTTATTTGTTATATTTTCCTATCATATGTAGGCATTATATGTATATATTATAAATGTAATTTATATGGATGTGTGTGTGTTTAATGTTGGGCTTTTGGTAGTTGTTGGGTTTATTATGTTAAACCCGAGATTCAACCCGACTTTTCAGGTGAGTCTTTTTAAACACCCAGTTGGTCAGGTTTTTTAGGTGGGCGGGTTTTGCTTACTCCCCTAGAATAGGTTCCATTTTTGGGAGGATATTTGGTATGGTAGCTCCAACTTTACAACTTCTTTTAAACACCTTTACCGATTGTTTACCCTCCATAAGAAACCTATTTCTGATTTTGTGCTTGTCTCTCCTAAGGGGAAAGAGGAGGTCTCCCTTGGAATCTTCATCTAGGGAGAAGTCTTGCGAAAAGGGAGGAGGTAGAAGTCATATCTCTTCTTGAGTCCATAGCTAGCATTCATTTCTCAAGAGAGGACGATAGGTTCATATGACCTTGGGACCCCTTTGGCAGATTCACCAGCAGTTCTTTCTTTTCCATCCTTATTGATGATCCCTCATTGCTTTCATTCCCCCTTCACTCTTTGATTTGGAAAGCCCCAGTGCCCTCTAAAGTTTAGATTCTTGGGATGGACCATTGCCCTGGGTAAGATAAATACAAGTAATGTGCTTCAAAGGAGGTATCTGATTGCTCTATTTCTCCTTAGTGGTGGTCTTTGTAAATGTGAAAGTGAATCAATTGATCATGCGTTTTCTTTTTGCATGTTCTCTCGGGATGTTTGGAACTTTGGAGAACTTGGAGATCTCACTCCCTAGTAGTCTCTCTTTTAGGGACTATCTCGATTGGGGAAGTTCAGTTTCCCTTTCTGGGCAAAGTTCTTCTGGCTTGGAAGAAACATTGGTGTGTGATTGGGTTAGTAGTGGCTTGGAGCATTTGGGAAGAGAGGAATAGTAGGGTCATTCAGGATTAATTTTGTATCGGTTGTGGTGTGGGAGAGATCTCACTTCTTGGCGTCTTATTGGGTGTCCAATTGTAGATTGTCGGGTGGGGTAATTTTGTTTCTACCAAGGACTAGGGGTGGACTTACTCATACTCCCTAGAGTCCTGCTTTGTATCTTTTTTCACTCTTCTTATTAATATATATATTCTAGTTTCCTTTAAAACTAATAATGACAAAGAACTATAAAATTAGAAGTGACATGATATATGGTGAGGGTATTGAAAAAAGGCCAAATTGGCTCGGGGAAATATTAAGCAAAAATAAGGATATCATTAAGCTAACAGGAAAATTATCCTAAGAACCGATAGCATGACAGAATTTGCGTTAGGAGCCCAAATAGTTTGGATAAATCTTTATATTGGCATGTGGCATGAGCAAAGAAGATCAGCCTATTGTGCTTTATTTTTTTTAGAAGTATGTGCCACTCTGTTCTAAGCAATTTTAGAAGTTTGAATGCTCACTTACTGAGTAATATGGCTATGGTTTGCAGGCTGGCCTTGTAACAACTCTTAGTACCCGAACAATTGTCTTTGGTGCAACAAATCCTAAAGGGCAGTATGATCGAAGTCAATGTATCACTTGCATTTAAATGAATTATATGCTACATTTACTTTTCTTTATTTTTTTATTGGCTGAATCTTGTAAATGGACTTGCTTGACTCCTAAGATTTAAGAACTAAAAATTACTCACATGAAATGAAAAGTTTTTTACTTTTCTGACCACTTTCTTAACCTACACTAGCTCTGTCTGTCAATACTACGCTCTCTGGACCATTGTTGAGCAGATTCGACATTGTCCTTGTCCTCTTGGACACCAAAAACCCAGAATGGGATGCAATTGTCTCATCTCATATACTAGCGGAGGTAAATGTGCGACTGCAGTTGATCATAATGACATTCTGTAGAACCTTTAATTGGTTGGGTGATGCCTATTGTGTTTATTTAATGGATCTAATCAGCCAGGAGAGACCGAAAGGGGGAAACGAAATGAAGACCTAATGAGTGTGTGGTCAGTGCCTATGCTCAGGAGGTAAAAGCTTTTTGAAAGCATTCATTATTTTTCAGTTCCTAAAATCAACAAATAAATACTAATAGGTGATTGTCTTACAAGCGATACAACACTATAGAAGTCCTAGGGTGTGTTACTCTTCAATTAAATGGTGGACTTGGCCCACCAGGCTTCACCCATTGTACAGTCTGGGGATACCTTGCAACAATTATGTACTCCTAAAAGACCTGTCCAAATAAATTTGTTGTTTTTGAAGTTTTCTTTATGAGCTAATAACAACTTGTGGGCTACATTTATAGAGGCAAGTGGCATAACTGTGCAAGTTAATTGTGCATTTTCTTGCAGGTACATTCATTTTGTAAAAAGGCACTTCAAACCTGTCCTTACAAGAGAGGCAGAAAGAGTTATCTCAAGGTATTATCAACTCCAACGAAGATCAGCATTGCAAAATGCAGGTTTGACCCTTTCATCCAAAAGACTTATTTATTCAGTATGAGTGTTCACTTTTGCTGATAGGTTCATGTTGACCTTTTAGATTTTGAATGTCTCTATAATTCTTCAACTATGCAGCAAGGACTACTGTGCGCATGCTTGAAAGTTTGATTCGATTAGCTCAAGGTAACCTCCCATCTTGTGTTGTGTATGTGAGATGTAAACTTGCATTGCCCCCAGTTTATTAACACCAAAAATGTTTCAGCACATGCTAGACTCATGTTCAGAAATGAAGTCACCCAGCTAGATGCAATAGCTGCCATTTTGTGCATTGAATCATCCATGACAACTTCTGCCATTGTGGACACTGTTGGGAATGCCCTGCACTCCAACTTCACTGATAACCCTGATGAGGAATGTATCCTAGCAATTCTGTGGCATATTACATTACTATAATGTTTTTTATTTATCTATTATAAATACATTTGAGAGATAAAATCCTGCATTTATATTCTTTCATGCTGTGATTCTTGACCACATCCTGTAGATGCCAAACAAGAGAAGCTGATACTAGAAAAGCTGAAATCAGTTGATGAATTTCCTGATACTCATAGTATGGAAGGCTAATTTTGAGGCAAATATTCTAGCATTGCTTGCACAGGTAAAATGTACAGTTCAAGTCTTGTACTTCATCCGCTGCAATGGAAATTACATCTTGCATTACCATTTAAGTCTTATAGTTCCAAGTATGTCCAGTTCTGTACTAATTTGTTTGTATCTCGATGTCTGTATTATGCCATTCAAGTATCTACGCTGTTTTTCCAGTTTACTTCCCTCAATGTTTTCCTCGTCTTCTCATATGTCTCTATCTATAGTATCTAAAATCTGCCTCATTGCAATTAGCATTTATAAGGAGATTTGCTTGCTGTTAAATGGGATCAAATAACTATTAGTTGCTAACTTAAGGATTAGCTTCCTACTCTGTATCAGCTACTTAGTAACTGTAAACTGGCCTTTGTATAGAAGCTACGATTTTTTTGTTGGAAATTGCTTTATAACTTGTTTTTTTTTTTTTTTTTTTTTGTCAATCTATATTTGTTACATTGGATCGTTGTATATACACAAATCATTTTAGGTCATTGAATCAAAGATAGCGGTGGTAGTCACAACTACTAATATTGGGAATAGAAGCCTACACCAAGATTAATAATAGAGACGTAACAACTTTTTATCTCATATGAGGCTGAAGAAATTTAAACATTCTATTTCATACAACAGGAGGTAGATGTTTAACCGAGTGAGCTGCACGAGGCTTTACAACTTCATTAGAAAGGTTAAAAGATAAAAACTATCTTTTTCAGGTACTTCCTCTGTCATTTTCACAAGGATTTGTTAAGTTCCTTTCATGTAAAATGCACAGTAATTAACAGGGAACAACTGATTGCAATAAAATGAAATATAAATAGAAGGGAATTTGAAGAAACCTCATATAAAGTAATAATAAGATGACAGTTAATCTGAAGGGGACAACGGCATTGTCAAGAAGTGCTTTAATGGAAATGGATCAAAGGCTTAAAAGTCGCGGGCTGAAAATGACACACAATTTGATCCATCATAACAATAGATATTGGTTTTGAACAAAAAAAAAAAAAAAAACAAACAATGGGTATTGACTTTTGAGGTGACTACTGTAAAATAAAAAAATGTTCTGAATCACTGTAGCCGCTAATACTATGTCATTAAAAAGATTTATTAAAGGGGAACCTTGGGGAAATGAGAGTTGTGGCTTGTGACCGGTTTGAGTAGTAAAAATAATCTCTTGTTGTAACGTAGGGTAAGATTGCGTACAATAAATTTAAAAGTGGCGTAATCTTTCTTTGGAAAGTTTTTTATTAAGAAAGTTCATATTTTCCTATTTCTATTCTATTTTGGTTATTTTAAAATCTTCATTGCACGATGAACCTATAACAATTGGTAATAAATCTTGTATTTGCAGATCAGACTCACATTTGTTTTTATGTTTTTTAAATCCACATCGAAACTTGATAGTTTTCAGAAACTATGAATTGTAACAAGAAGAAAGAGATGCGACTCTGTAGCCTGGAAAAATGACTTTCAAGTGGTAGTGGTGGTGATAGACTAAATGCAGATTGGTGGGCCTTTTATTAGAGAAAGAAAAAAAAAAACCATCCGACAACAGCGACCTCAGAAGACACCCAGTTTCCGAATACAGACGAAGCAATTAACACCTTGGGTGTATCCAAAGGCCAACCCCTCATCTCGTGTATTCTATTTGATGTGAACCCTTTTGCCTCCTTGGGTCCAACCGTCACTTTCCTTCACGGGCCGTGGCCCCTCCCTTGTGCGTCTAGTATTTATCACAATGATAATAAAAGCTAAAGAAGAATATATATATATATATATATATATATACAACTAAAAGGCTTGTCCTTGATAATGATTATGGTTGTTTCATTGTGACTTGAAGTCGAGGTTATGAATTTGAATTTAGAAACAAAATGTCTAATGTAAAGGCAAGCTTATGTTGACACGGACAGAGTCAAGCTCAAACCCTGTAGTAGTCGGAGCCAAGACACTGAGTACGCCTTTTTTTAAAATATATATACCTCAAATTCAAACACCCACTGGCTAAATCTTTGTTTGTTTTGTTTGTTTGTTTTTTTTTTTTTTAAGGATCACTGGCTCAAATTTGAAAGCTGGAAGAAATGTATTTAAAAAGTTGGTGCTGCAGTCTGGATTGAATTGGGCAGTTCCATTCGGAGAAAAGAAGTGTAAGATACTTCAAGGGCCCACTAGAAAGTTCATGGGTCTGAAGCCTGGCCCACTTAAGAAAGACTAGTTGTCCTTTTAGTTGTAGAGTGGTGGATAGGAGGGAAGGGGGTCCCATCATCCCATCCAGTGAGTGCCCATAAGGCAGAAAAGTGTGGAAACAGTTGTAATATTTGGCAACATCAAAGGCATAGTCATCCAAGGGTTATGTAAATGAAAATGATGATGATTATGAGAGGGCCATATGATAATGCCATTCTTCACCATAACATCAAACTTTATTCTTTTTTCTCCTTTCCACATTGTTTCAATGAAAAATTCATCTACTTAAAAGAAGTTTTTTGAAAAAAAAAAAAAAAAGAGTTTTGCAATATTTAAGGGAAAAAGATTAAAATAAAGAAGACTTGTGATGAAATAAGATTCTCTCAAAATCTACCATAATACAATGTATATTACATATTTTGTATTAATCATGGGTTCTCAAGTTAGCTTATACATAACTTAACTAATTCACGCAGGAGTCACAACTTCACTTACAAAAATTGTGTTTTCAATAAACTTATGAGACTTGAACTTATGACATCCATCTTCTAATATAATATCAACTCAAAAGATAACCACTCATATTATTAATGTTGAAGAGATTTAAACTTTTAACCTCATGAAATGTGAGAGAGATATACATCAAATCACTTCAACTAAGATGTGATTGTGCAAGAAACATTAAATAGCTCCAACTAACTAAGATGTGACGAACCTATCATAAATTTTCATTTTAGATGGCAATGTTAGGATTAAAGCAATGGCAACTTGAGCAGTGATGTTGAGCATAACTAAGACTGTAAAGTTTTTAAGGATAAGCCTAAGATAAGTGTAATGAAATCACATTACACATATTAGAAGAATTATCATATTTTTTAAACGAAGATATAGTTAATATAAAAATATTAAATTTTCGATGATGAAAAATATACATAATATTAGTTGTAGTGAAGAAGAAAATAATAATTTAAAAAAAAAAAAGAATAAGAATCATATGATATTACTAGAGCATCGATCTGTCGCGGAGTACTCCTTCAAGTAATATAAAATAATGATGAATGGATATACTGAGAATTAAACAAATGGAAAGGAAAGATTAAAACGAAAAAACAAGCCCCAAAGAGGAAATGAACATCCCAAGACATATAAAAGAAATAGTTTATTTTCAACTGTACTTGATTAGCTTAAGCATAGAGTATAGATGGAAGTTTAGAGCATATGCCTCGGATCAGGTGCACTAAGATGCTTGAATTATTTAAATTATAAGACACTGGTGCATAGTTGTTGGGGCATATATAGAGATTGAGACAAATGCACGTGAATTGGATTAAAAAACAATATTAAAGAGAAGAAATATATGATATGATCCCAATTAAAGACGTGACAACAAAAAATTAATATATATGGCCCATGTTACACACAAACTTTTATATTGTGAATTATGGCATCTACACCATACATATTAAGCACTTAAAAAATCAAAATCATTTAAAAATAGGGGTAGTTGAAGAAAATGGTGTTACACATATCTAAGCAATATATATATGTGAACTGCAAGTGCAGCAAAATAATTAAAATTAGAGATCATCAAGATTAATTCCTAGGAGTTTTTGTGGGTTGATCTTTAGAAATCTATAGATGCCAAGAATTTGAGAACAACTCAACCCAAATCTACTTTATGTAACAAAGCCTTTTCTCCGTCTACATTACTTACATCAATCTGTTTCCTCAATTTTGCTTTATATTAAAGAGAATACTATGTCAATAATATTTATCTTACAAATATTTATGTAAAGAAAATCTCTTAAATTACAAAGGAAAATGACATATATTTGGACTTCATCATAGATTGCAGCCAAGATTTCAAAGTCCCCATCCTTGAAATATCATATTTTGTGCTTGGAAGTCTTAAGGTGATGATGGGTGATAAAGTCTATGACCTAACAGCTCATTCTTTACAACTAGCTTCTAAGAAGAGGGTTGCCTACTTGCATACTTGCAACTTAGTTATTGCACATTATAATTATACTCTAGCGAGGTAGGACTATGCAACACTTTTCCCTTAGACGGTTATGTGACTTTCCACTTAATATTTGTACTTATCCAATAACGCTTATCCAATAACTTACGTGGAACAAATTTAATTACATGGGTACGTAGTTTCTGTAATATATCTCATTAACGGAAGGAGATATATAAAATGGTCTCAAAACCTAACTTTTTCTGTGCATACGTATCTCTGTTAGTTGCAAAAGGCATAGACTTAGAACAAGTAAAAAACAAATGACAGCTAAATATATAATTTTCAATTTTTTTATTTATTTAATCTTTTATTATATTTAATGCTAAGGCTAGAGTCGCTAGATACTTTTTCTGTCAAAACCAATACATTCTTGGTATCCATCTGCTCTGATAATATGATGAAACTAATGGGCATAACTCCACCCTTAAAATTGACTTACGTTACACATTATAATTGTACTTAATTAGGTGACGTGAGACTTTACTAACAATGAGCTCAAACAAGACTACTCATATATCAAAGAAAAAGAAAACTGCAAAACATTATATGTTATAGTGTACTAGAATATTGACGTCACTCTTGACTCTTGAGTTCAAAATTAAGGATGATGACCAAATTGGATTCCGAGCCGGCTGATATTAATAACTTTATTATAAAAGTTTATTTCTTTCCAAAATTATCTAAAATATTGTCACTTGTTGAAATCAAGGCGTCATGATAAGCAGTCTAACGTTACTGCAAGAATAGTTGTATCTTAATTTATAACAAAATATATCATTGATGCGTATAAGTAGTATTGATGATAGTTTAATATGTATTATTAGATTTTTATCTAATAATTATAACTTTTGAGTTTAATAATTTTTAATATGGTATTAAAATCTTAATTTTACAAGATGTCTTAAGTTTAATTCTCATTATTAGTATTTGTATATTCTTTATTTACATAATTAATATTTTTTTTCTTCTATCACTTTTTCAGCTTTTCATGTACACGATGGGACTGCACGTAAGTAAGAGTATTGATGATAGCTTAATATGTATTATTGAGTCTTTATCTAACAGCTATAATGTTTGAGTTGAGTGATTTCTAACAACTAGAAGGCAATCGTTGTTATTTATATATTCTTTATTAAGAAATCAATATGTTCATGAGGGAGGTCTCATTTTTCCTTTTTTCTTTTTCATTTTTTGTTTCATTATTGCAGACGAGGATTATCTGATTGATAATATATGTTTGGCAATTTGTATACATTGATTAATCTTTATATTAATTTGTTTCTTTCTTCATGTGTCCAATCAACTTTCAAAAAATAAATATTTTATGATAATTTCCTTGAATTGAAGAAAATTGAGTTTGTGTGGAAGTAGCATTTTTATTATGGCTACAAGCCAGAATTGCATATATCTAGGAAACTCGTGAATATTATATTGTTACTATTATTTAATTGGAAAGTTTTTTGTCATTTACTGTACGTATTAGGACTAAACTTTTTAATAAAAACTTTAAATAAACTTTTCCAGGATATATTTGAACAATTAATAAAAAGGCTTCATTAATTGTAAAAAGTTTCAAGGATTGTTACTATAAAAATAGAGATATATAATCATAGACATTAATATAACTTATATCGTAAAATTAAAAGTGGTTTTATTATTAAACAAGTTCTCGACATGTTTGGAATATTAATGGAAATTAGAAAATGCTCTCATTTTGAGTTATCATAATGTGGCTTTGCATCATATGGATTGGCATGTTAATTTAAATGATATGGAAGTTTTGTCAACATGCATGTGGTAGAAACACATTATTAATTTGTGGTAGAAAATTGTCAATGTTATCTCATCTACATATGAAGGAAAAAAATAAAGAACAAAAAATTGTCAATGTTATCTCATCTAAATGTGACTCATTACCTCACCCTTTTATTTTTATGATTCTTCTGTATCATGTTAATATTCTTTACAGAAAAAAGGGTTTTTCAAATAAATAAGTTCTCTAAAATATTTATTGGTAAAAGAAATCTACAAGATTTTAATTTTTAATTACACGAAGAAAAAAAATATTCTATTTTAATAAATATTTATTAATTACGATTACGATGTCTTGCTAAATAAAATGGATAAAAAAAAATGTTTATTAAATTATTTATTTATTGACGGGACATACTGAAAGTGCGTAAGTATATGTTAATAAATACGTGCTGTCAGCTTCTATTTTGGTTTCCAAAGGAGCTGAATTTAAGGCAAGGGAGTCTCGTACAAGTTGAGCGATCCTTCATGACATTTGGCATCTCATTGGTCAAGACTTTAATTCCGTCACATTTCAGTATATCCCCAGAAATTGTAATAGGCGTTAGCTCACAAGTTGGCTAGTCAAGCTTTGAATTCGCATTTTTGTGCTTCTTGGGATATGTTTCTGTTGCATGGTGTTTCTGCAGATGCGTGTTCTTCTTTAATTAATATATAATTCATCTTTTTGGCAAAATAAAAATAAAAATTAATGACCTAAAAAGGTAACTGATTCTGTCGGGCAAAATCATTAGAGATCATAAATGTAATTGTAACCAAAATGAGCCATTGTAACATTGGTGTTACTTTAGTTAATTTATTAATATGATGATTAAATTCCTTTTGTGGGACATCATCGACATTAAAATCAATCCAAAATTTATATTGTATTGTACATTATCTTTATATATCATTATTAGATTGTCTTGAATTATGTCTTAACATATAATTTAATGTAACTCAATAGTGTATAAAGATGTACGCGCACTTTGAATATCAATGTATAACATTACTCTTAATTTTTTTATATATATAAACTCAACTAAGCCTAAACATGTTTTTTTATTCTATTTTACTATCTCAAGGGCTAAGTCTATAATATTTAAATTACAAGTAGTTATATTTTTCTTAAATATTATTTTTTACCCGTAAAAAAAAAGGTTAAAATTAATTAAAATAAAAAGTAATAGGAAAAGTAATAGTACTTAATGTCATTGATCTTTAAGGATTTAGCTCTAAGAAGTCAACATCTCATGCATCATAACACTTAAAAATTATGGTTGGAAGAGACGTCTCTGCCTCTATAGACTCTCGAAATTTAGTAGAATAGTTTCATCCTGAAGGTGAAGGAGAACACTACCAGATGTTGAAATCCCAATATAAAAAAAAAGGTATAAAATGTAAGTCATTTTCAGGAGAAATGTATGTAACTTTATCTAAAGATTGGAAAGACTGTTCTCAGATTTGAATATGTGATTTTTAAGTCACAATGGAGCAAAGAATATTGAGCATAATATGAGATGAAAGCAACTCGTGGAATATCAATCTTTTCTAGCTAGTGAAATTGATAGATGTAAACATATATATAAATATATATATATATATATATATATATATATATAACCACTTTAATTAATTAGTCGATTACATTAATCAAAGGGGGTCTTTGAGGTGTTATATTTGTTGTATGATGCCGACTCATGAAAAATAATGAGATAGTGATTTGCAATACAAGAGGTGGGCCATGTTACAATGACACCCTTTTTGATGTTTATCGCAATTCACAGATCAGCTCTTATCTACTAAGCTTTCTCCACAGCACTAGAGCAAAGCAACCATTTCAAGCTTTAGTACTACTATATATCAGCTAGCTCTGGTACTTCTATTTGCATCAACATCTCCATCGACCCTTTTTTTTTTGTGGGCCTCTTTAATTCCCAATTGTCAAACTTACGTGCTCATAAGCAATATACGTTAAGCAATGTGTCTATTTCTATTCTATTTCCGAACTACTTTTGTCTTTAATTTGAAATAATGAAGGTGTTTAGTGTTAGAAATTATTCAACCCAAAAGTTATAACTTTTCGGTTGAATAATTTCTAATATGATATCAGATCCGTAGGTTTTACAAAAAGTCTTGAGTTTAAGTCTCGTTATTTACATTTATATGTTCTCCATTTGCATAATTAATAATTTTCTCCTTTTATCTCTCTTTTGATTTTTCACGTACAAGATGGGGGGGCTATACGTGAAGGAGAGTGTTGATGATAGTTTGATATATATTGTTGAGCCCTTATTTGGTAGCTATAACTTTTAAATTGAGTGGCTTCAAACATTCAACTCTGTTAGTGTAGAGATTAGTGGGTTTCTAAAAGATGGTCTAATACCTCATAGGTGGGTCCCCGAGAGGTTATTGGGGTACATGAAGTTGTTTCTACTCAAAAAAAAAAAACACTCAGCTCAACTAAGATTTTTTCCAACTACATAGAGTCGGCTACATAAATTTGCTTCCTCCACTTAGTTCTATTAAGGGTTAAATCGACATTTAAATTATAAAAGTTTAGATCTTTCTTAATTATTGCTATCCCTGTTATTTTAGGTCTTCATTTCCCCATATTGTTACCATCTAACATTAATAGGTTACTCTTCCTAATTGGTGCATTTAAAGGCAGCCCATGTTGTATGTGTCAAAACCACGTTAGTCGGTTCTTTCTCATTTTATCTTCAATTGGTGTTACTCCTACCATTTTCTAAATATGTTCATCTCTAACTTTATCTTTTAATGTTTTACCATACATCCATCTTAATGTTCTCATTTATATTTAGTTTATTAACGTATTGTTTTTTAGTTGCCCAACATTTTGTACTGTTGGACCATGAGCTCAGCATGATGAGCTGGAATGGTCATGAGTTTGACATGATGAGCTCGGATGCAAGATGAGTTAGATGATCATGAGCTCAGCATGATGAATCGATCAACCGATGAGCTTGGATGCAAGATGAGCTGGATGGTCATGAGTTGACATAGTTGAACTCCGTAAGGTTAAGAAAAGACAATTACTCGGTATATCGAGCTTACAATAGGAACCCACATCGATCCATACGTGGCATATTCAGAGAAGACATTAGTTAGGCCGAGATGTCCTAACACTGTCTGAGCTAACCTATTGTCCTTGAGACATATACACGACTTTAGAGAAACTTACAAAGGATGAGTTTGGGATACTGAGTTGACCTCCCAATAACAGAGTAATAACTGGAGATAGCTAGCATGGGCCCCACCTTGTGGGTCTCACCCTCTGCGTATGGTAAGGTGTTACGTGTCACTTCTAACCTGATTACAGGTGTTGCCGCCAACTTGGCCATAAGACCCTCACCTATAAATACCATTTTAATCCTTATTGTGGAGGTAAGCAATCATTAATTACT
This sequence comes from Paratinospora sagittata, assembly GCA_035771175.1. Taxonomy (NCBI): domain Eukaryota; kingdom Viridiplantae; phylum Streptophyta; class Magnoliopsida; order Ranunculales; family Menispermaceae; genus Paratinospora; species Paratinospora sagittata. The sequence goes on from CM069603.1 coordinate 33,827,609, forward strand.
ACAGTTAATGCGAAGTTATTTATTAGATAGCTCAGTTCTGACTTAGGCATCGAAGAATTTTTTCTGATACTATACTGGTGCTTCTCACAATAGCCTATTTTTTTTTCATCTTTTTGAGGTCCGAGGTGTTTAGCTTGCGAGAAATTGCTAAGTCCATGCTTCTATGTTAGCTCATTTTATCCATGTAATCACATTTTAGTATTGGTTAAATTTTGTACCAATAAGTACATGTTAACTTGTTGCTTTTTTCCTTTTAACAAAAACAAAGAAAGAAACATAGGAGGTATTGTACGTGCAGCTACATCCCATTTTCTCTCGGCACGTATTTTTGCCCCCTTCAATTTTTTTGAGGGGTATAGCTAGCAAGTTTTGCAAACTTGCAAATGACCACTTAGTTTGATGTTAAGAGCATTTATGTCCATGTTCCCCATAGGTAAAATAATAATAATATTAATAATATTAATAAATGTTATGAATCATCTTTTGTAGGTATACTCTTAGATAATTATGTGGGCTTAAGGAAGCTATTTATTGTCTAGGGAATCCTCTTTTCAAGGCTACGACCATTAAAAGAAGAAGAAGTTAGGAAGTAGAACCTACTTATAAGAACTACGCTCAAACGCTAAGACTTTGTTTGGAAGAATTATTTTGAAAAAAGGGTTTTTAGAGAAAATTGGCCTATCCCAACTTCTTTAAAAGCAGATAATTATTTTTTAAAAAAATATTTTAGAAAATTAGCTGTCCCTAACGGTCTAAGTCAGCTCAAGCAACCCATTATTTTAATTATTTTTGTTAACTTGTACAAGATCTTGACATCAGTACCAACGCAAATGTATTATATAGAAACGAAAAGCAAAAGGAAAATGAAAATGATAGTAACGTCTTTGGATGATGATCCACTTGTCATTATATTTGCGGCTCATTTTATTTTATTTTATGAGTTTTTAATGCTTTTGATTTCTTTGATTGTCAAGATTAGTTGCTTCTTCTGTGACGTTATATATGATTAGCTTGACAAATTAGGGGCCAGCCTTGCAAAAACACACTGAGCCCACTATGTCATTTTATATTTTTTAAATTTAGAAATTATTAAGTATGTGCAGAAGTTGGGGATCAAGATTCTTAAATGTAAAAAACAAAAAAAATGTGAGGTTGATCAATTGTCATCATCAAAACGAAACGAAATTAAGGGCATGATCGGTATCTAATTTAAAAATGGCTTTTTAAAATAAGTGAGTTGTTTTTAGAATTTATTCAAATCAAAAAACAGTTTTTAAAAATTTTGAAAACACTTTAACCAAACAAGGTTTTTTTTTTTTTTTTGAGAATTTCAAATTTAAAAATGAAAAACAGTTTTAAAGAAAATTGAAAACTCTTTTATTTTCATAGAGATAGAATGCCGAACCTCATCTAGTAGCGCCGTAAGGCTTATGAAACCTGGACAAAATGGGTTCCCATGACACAAGGACCTAATAGTATGTATAATTCTTTTTCCCTTGAAATAGTTTCTATTATATATATATATATATATAATTCTTTTTCCCTTGAAATAGTTTCTATTATATATATATGTATGTCGCAAATTTGACACCGGACAAATCAGACATGATATATTATTGAAAGTTGTGACATATATATATCTAGATCCTTAGTAACATGTTTTTTTTTTATAAATGTTAGGGAGACATGTTTGTTTTTATTAATTTGATGAATTTTATGGATGGTTAATTAACTAGCTGCAAAAATATAATATCTTAAAGAGGCAGAAAGATCAGGACTATGTAATACAATTAATTGGTAAATAACGGTTGTGCCCCTATTGAAGGCTTGTTGCCCTTATTTTTTCAGTGATGGCATTTGTTTCCCCTGTTAATAGTTGGGATTGCCCTTGTTTTAATCCAATAATATATGTGTGACCCAATCTCTCAAAAACTATAGATCCACAAAAAAGATTAAAAAAAATATAAAGTTTATTGTATATTGATTAGGTTTCAATCTCCATTACATTAACTAATTAAAGATTTGAAACAAAATTAAAATACATATATACTCAATAAACATGGTAGGAGCCTAATTAATATTCCAACTTAATTAATTAGTCTCACTTAAGTAGTAGGTAATCTTCCATAAATGATCAAGTCGTTCAACTCCCTCCTAAAACTTAGCCACTAGTCTCATTTCTTCGAATTGCCTCCACAAGAAGCATTTGAATCCATATGACCCAAGGAGTGAACAAATTAACAAATTATTATAAGGGTTCGTGGTGAAAAACCTCTAATTAAGGAGGCCATTCATTAGCTAGGGATCTACTAAATAATGTTGTACGATTTATGTACATCAATTTCCATGCATATCTGTTGAGTCTTATTTGTGATAATTAATGTATCTCTAGAACAATCACGAAATTAATAATGCATATATCTATGTAATTAGATTATTTATATTATTATAATAATAATACTGAAATAGTTGACGGTAATTTTTTTTTCTACCCAAAATGCCTTTAAATAGTTTATCTTAAACTTTAGAATAAAATTTTAATTTTATTATCAATGGAGTTAAAATAGCAATGCTATACTTGACTACTTTTTAGTTTTACCCACATGCCTTATATTTTATGTTTTTTTACTTCTATTTTTCCTTTTAACTTTTAAGTTCTTACTCCTACTCATAGCTTTATCTATATTTTTAAATAATTTAACCCATTTTGATCTTATTAAAATTAAAAAATATATATTTTTATATAATTTATTTTAATTAACTTCTAACAAGAATCATAAGCAACACACATGTGCAAATATTAATATAAATAGATCACTGTTTATTAGTCGAGGTATCTTACATATGTTATCTGATGCTGAAATGTGCCTTATTGTTGGAGGTGCAAAAGATGATATGGCTCCTATATTAAGTATAGGATCACCAACTTTGGTTCCAATTCATGATCATAGTGATCAACCTTTTGCTTTGAACTTGTATTTTGAGCTACAGACATCCTTACATATATATATTATTTTCACCTATATGATCTTGAGTATATGGATCGCAGTAATGGTTCAGGTTACGGGGCAACTTGATAAAATAACTGTTGTTTGAGTTGGCAATAAGAAAAGTGTAGGCTAAAACAAGGCTTGAATTTGGGATACGTACATTTGAACCCACGAGCAGAGCAGTCCCCCGCTCACGATAGTGACGAATCGTTGATGGCATCACACCCCTTATATTATACACTACAAAGTACCCCCTATGAGCCTATATCTTATAAAAAGTTAAAAGAGTGTGAGAAAGAGAGAGAGAGGGCCCTGCGTACGTACCCAGTTCCCCACTTCCACACTCGTGTCACACTCTTCTACCCAAACTCACTCATACAGAATCTCTCCCTATACATAGGGACTCGCTCCTCTACCCTAGCTATAGCTTGATCTACTACCCACCTGACATCACCACCTACTGCTAATACTTTTGTTCCTCACAAAAACCAACGCACAAAGTCGCGCATGTGCCGCGGGAATATCGGGTTGGCAAACAATGAGGGTGACGTGAGTCCCAAACTCCCAAACTTAAAAGAATAATACTTGGGAGAACACATTTTCGATCACTCCTTTTTTCTTCTTTCCTTCTTCCTGTGTTTTTTTTTATAAGCATTATGACATTGTTTGGCAAAGTCTTTGTTTACGAAAAATAATTAGTTTACCCTCTTATTTGATAAACCTTTCTAATAATACGGATAAAAGTGGTTGTATCATATCAAATTATGCTATAATATCTTATATGACATAAAGATGTTCTTATAGCATTACCTTTTATAATTTTATTTATAGTTTTAAATTATTTTTTGCATGAATTAAAATAAAATTAATTTTGAGAATTATAAAAGTATTTGTTTAAACTTTGAACAAGTACTTCTCTCGATAATTGACAAATTTGAGAGTATAGTCTGTTACTTTTTTTATTTTTTTTAAGTCAGTTGAAGTGCTAGTAGCAAACAAGGCCCATATATGTTAATTAAGAGGTTGAATCATTTTGGGCATTATATATACTTATTGGTGGTTGGATCAATTTAAATCATGTTCTAATTTTGTTATAAACTACTTAAACTATAAATTATGGCCGATAAGTAGAGGCTCAAGATATTACTAATACTTTCCCTCAACTTATCCTGCATGTAGAGAGTCAGAAGAAAAATATTAATTATATGAATGTCAATAACGAGATTTGAATCTAAGACCTATTATAACTTGATACTCAGGTTAAAAACCAATCAACATAAAAATTATAGTTGATAAGTGAAGCTCTAACAATACATATCTTTTTTAAAAAATAATAATATTAGTAGTTAATTATATAACAAGTTTTATCACCACATCGCATTCTTGTGGGAAAGTATCAAATCCATTTTTGACCCATTAATTTCACTCATTTCCTAAGATAAGGTAGTGACAAGAGTTAAACTTGAGACTTTTGAGTTTTAAAGTTATCTCTTTACCAATTGTACCAACTTTATATTGATAAAACCCAATAATACGTATTAAATTATTATTAATAAATTCAAGTCATTTTAACTACTTATCATACATATATTGTCCACTACTCAACTTAGTAACATAGAGCTGAAAGTGATTAAGTTTGAGACAACATTGATATTATTATGAGTAAAAATTTAGACCTATACGACAAATCTAATATGCACTTAGATTATGATGGATCATGTGTAGCTGTTGATCATGGTTTTTTGAATTATTGTTGTTCTAAATTACAATGACAGATCTTAATAAATAATTAGATTTCGATTTAAAATAAAGAATTATTAGATTCGTTTGGACTGAAATAATTGTCCTGTAGGCCAGTTAATGAGATAAAATAGCACGGAGATCTCACCGTCACCACTACGTAGTTCTTTTGGGAAGATTGTTGAGCCGTCGGTTTTGAGACGATTTAAGATTATCTGCACCCACGAGTGGGGGTCAATTGACTCCAAGTTGCACCTTCCTATTGGATGAGACCGTATTTCGACACTAACACGTCTCCATTCTTAACTGTTAGTTAGATAATATACATATATTTTTAAAATATTTAATAAAATTATAAAATAAAAATAAATAAAAAAATTTCCCCACCGGATGGGTAGTTGGTGGGACACTCTGACCCTGACCCTGGAGTGATGTAAGATGGGGGCATGTGAATCCCCTGTTTATCTTTTGTCTTTTGGGTCCCGTTCATGTTCCCTTGAAAAACTATTAATGAATATTGTATTAAAATAATAATAATAAAAAGAAGAAAAAGACGTGTTGCTTTATAAAGTGCTCCTTTTAACCACCAATGGCCATAAAGTAGATGAAATTAATACATACGGTCGATAAAAGCTGTGCTCTCCTCCAACACACTCGTTTTTGGCATCCCAATCATCACAATAATAAACCTTTCCTTTCTTTTTTTACTTTAACACCAAACCCATTTGGTTCGTCGATCGCTTCACTTGCACTCAACTGCTCAGCTCGTGCAATCTGAAGATGGATTGCCCAGTCTTTGCGAGAACTGGACAAAAAATGTGCATCGATTTGCGCGCAATTTTGTTGTTCATTGAATTTCCTTCAATTTTAGTGACGTAAATATGAGTACAGCTCGCAGCAAATTTCGGTGGTCACTCTCACCCATCCTTTGTCTCTCACCTCGCATCACATCGTCGTCGTCCATCCATTCATTTCTCATTTTTGAAGGAAGAGTTTAGGGGAACGTTTAATAAATGATTTTCTGGGTATAGTTTTGTGTATGTTTGGTCGGTGATTTTAAAAATTGAAATAGGGTGAGAATTTAATAAATGTTTTTTTCTTTTTCTTAAAAACAAGTTGTTTCTTATGTAAAATTTTGATCTAACCAACTAAATATATTTTTCTTATATTTAAATTTTGAGATACAAATCATAGTTTTTAAATTTTGAAATTTAATTATTTTATATTAATTGATAGTTAGGACAACTAATATGTCCATTAATTGGTCTATTAATTAATTTATCATGAAATGGCGTAAAATAGCGTAACCCTCTTCTCGGCTCGCTGTTGTCCAATGGATATGTTTTACATTATTCCTGCATTGTACTCGTGATTATCTTAATATTTATTGACAGAATGTATTCCGTATACGTAAACATTGTTATGAAATAAAATTTTTATCTAAATCACAAAAAAAAAACAAAAAAAAAGGAAAAACGAATAGACCCCGACGTTAAAAATGAGAGCTTATGAGAAAGAAAGAAAGGGAAAAATGTTGAATTTTGGAAGTGAGGTTACTTGCTGGGCTGTCGAAGTGGAAAATAAACAACATTAAATACTTTTTCTTTAACGTGTCGAAGGCGTTAAAGTACTGGACCAGTTCATCATCAGCTTCAGTATTTTCAGGGAGAAAATTGATGCTAACTTGCAACTTTTTTTATATATCAATTTAATTCCCCATCAGAATGGTGGGGTCATGGGTTAATTTTTTTATTATTATTTAATGGTGGCCAATCCTAGAAGTTTAAGATTGGGTGGTTAATTCAACTTGCAAAGAATAAACATATACTTATACGAAAGTTACACGTTCAATGCGTGTGTATTATTAATTTATATCATGAAAAATACCCATTGAGTTTCAAATTAAAAAAGAAAAAGACAAAGATTATTTATTATAAACACAAATCACTTTTACCATTAATTACTTGCGTTTTGGCTGCATTCCAAGTTAATTAATTTGAGCTATGATTCTATCATTTATCCACAGCGAAAGGTAGCTACGCTTATGTGTCTTAATCCTTGGATTTGATCTTCTTCAGTTTTATTTTATTGGATTCTCATGGATTTTGTGTTTTTAAGGATGTCGTATGCGAAGAAACCAATAATTATTTATTTATTAAAAATTAAAAATAAATAAGTGAGATTAAGGTTCATGTCTTTAGTTTAACTCCTCATTTATTCTCTTAGACTCTTAATAAGTGAGATTAAGGTTCATGTCTTGAGTTTGACTCCTCATTTATTCTCTTGGCCTCTTGAAGAGTCCAAGCGCCTTTATAAGGCTCAAGTTCAAAAGAATTAATTTCGTCCAAAGAAAATGAAGATATCTCTCGGATGCCCAAAAACCAGTAACTCAAAAAAAAAAATTATTTTTCTTGCTTTCATCAAAATTAATAATAAAAATCTTAACTTTTTAGTAAATATAATTAATGTTTATTAATTAAAGACAGCATAAAAAATAAAATAAAAAAGGGGGCTGAATCATGGTTATGAAAAAGACGTATATATATATATAACGTTCGATTTTTTCATAACAAACAAGAGGTACTAGAATGATAGACTTTGGCAAGAATTAAAAAATTACAGATCTCTTCAAAAGTATTTATATATGTTTGATCACAATAAACCAATAATTATTTATTTTTAAAAAAGAATTCATGAAAGAATGTTATAAAAATTATAGAATTGGAAGTAAGAATTGGTAAACTAACAAAATAACAAAAGTGATATTACAAAAGTTAATGATTTGATCACCCTTTTAGTTCTTAGTTGTATATATGTATAGCATATTCAGCATCTGCTTTGCATGTGTTATATATTAAGAGAAACAAAATATATATTTTTTTAAAAAAAAGGTTCGAGGGTCTTCTCATTGAAGGAAGCTAAGTACTCATAATAATAGCAAATGCTGTTTACGAATCTACAATTAGATATATATATGTGTTTGAAATCTTGTTTTGATAGATAATGAAATTTATCATATTTCTGAACATACTTTAATCTCTATCTTACTATTCTTTACCGATTTTATTTATATTTATTTCTACTGTACTTTCTTATCTTTTGCTATTTCTTCCTTTTATTTATTAGACTTATTCATTTTTTTTATATAGTTGTATTCTTTTCTTTTCTTTTCTTTTTTTGTTATATACCAGAAATGGTTCATAGACATAATTTCTATTTTTCATAAAAAAATATTTTATCATATAATATTAGGGTAGTTTCGTATCTAATTTAAAATTGTTTATAAAAACAACCCTTTAAAAAGTTGGTTTAGAGTTCTTTTTTAAAAGAAAAAGTGTTAAAATAATTTAAGATATGTATTCAAATTTATACTAAGTTAATATAACAATACACCACGTCACTGTATTATCATAGAGAGAAAAAGAAAAAGAAACACCCTTAGGTTACGATATCCCGCGGATGTAATGGGTATCTCCTATTCGAGCGTATTCTAGCCATAGCATCATATAATATTATCTTATCCCAGTACACAATCCACTTAATAATATCTAGTATTCCGAGATCATTTGTCTATACTATTCATCATGAATAATACAGGGCCTCCCCGAATTTTTTCAGATTCAAACTCATAACCTCATAAAGTTTGATTTCACAATTTGAGTAGTCACTGAACCAATTTATATCAGCATGGTACAATGTATTCATGTTAATTTCTTTCGCAATTTCTAAAGTTAAATTTAAAATCAGTTCAAACAAATAGGTTTTTAGCAAGGAGGATGTTAACTTGACACTAGCAATTTAACCATTGGACAATCTGAACGGTTGTCAAACATTCACAGGAGAAGCATTTCATGCATCAAAGTATAGTTGGCTGCCGCATATCTTGTAACATGACAACACGACCTTTTCATTACAAATTCCTTCCGAAAAAGGTAAAAGTAAAAATATTAAGGGACCGTTTGGAAACTCTATTTAAAAATATTTAAGTGAAGGCAGAAAACAGTAACTTAGGTTTGACTTAAGCTACCACTAGAAAGTCTGAAGCCATTATCGCATTGGTTGACCTCATGGCTCAAGATAATTATTCTTATTCGCTATTTACAACTCTTGAGCTCCTGATTAAATGCTCATTGTAGATCCAAACCCAATAACAATCACTTTTTTTTCTTTCTTTTTTTACAAGATTAATCCACCTTACTTTGAGGCTACTGTTGAGAGTCGAAACGGAAACATTTTCTAATAAAATTTTCTGCATCCACAAAAATAATAAACTGATATCACCTACTTAGGCAACTAAGGCCTTTTTAATCTAAGTCAACCCTCGTTGATAATTAATTAAATCTTTCACTACATCTCCGTTCTATTAAGAAATCAACCTGTAAACTTAAGCTGTATTTGATTCAAGATTTGAAAATAAGAATACAATTTTAAAAAGAAAAGATTCAGAAAATGGTTTTTTACCCTTCTTTGAAAATAACTTATTTTCTTAACAAAAAAATAAAAATACTATTTTCGAATTGTTTTGAACCAAACAAGTTTTTAGTGTTTTTGAATTTTTGAAATCACGAACTAAACGCAGCCTTAAACTCTGCTTCAATCCTCTTACTCAGAAAAATCATATTTATCCTATTCATTACACATAAAACACTACCTCTTATGTTCTTTAATCTAATCGAATTATATGTTAGTACAGCGTTTCTATAAAACACATTATTTTTCAATTTAAAAACTGGGTTATCTAGTTTTTAATTGAATTTTCATATTGTAATAATTACTAACTAATACGAAACATTCCTTAAAAAGAAGATACAAGTAATAATATGTAAAAATCTCATGAGTCACATGAGCATAAATATATAAATAAATAAATAATTCATGACAATTTAACAACATTAATTATGTGTCAATCCTACATTAATTATTGGTGTATTTTAGATAAGAAAGATATCTATAACTCTACAAATACAAAAGTGTGACATTTAATTTGAGAAGTGCTCATTTAGATCTATAGTAGTTTTAATTAAATCCCATTGAATCCAATCATAATCTATAATAATGTCCAACCTCTTTTCAAGAAATAGGTTTGGGTATTCTTTGTCAGCTCTACATGTTAGCACAAAATTGCAATCTAAAAGTTTCAAGTAAGCTTTTGAAGTTAGAAAAATAACTCCGTAAGGACAAGAAAGCGGACACAAGAGGCGGACACAAGAGACGAAGAGTACAAAAAGCCCGAATAAAAACTATACAAACTAACTACCATAATCCAACTCCTATTATTATGAAAAGAAAAAAACTCACTTATTTGCAAATAAAATAAAATAAAATTTTCGACACCATTAGAACTAGCCAATGTATAAGAAAAAGTATTTTGATCCTTAGACTCGTAAATTATGAAATCAAATTAGAGATTTAAAGAAGTAATAATTTCTAAAATCAATAATCTTTCATTAAATTAAAATATACAATTAACTTTATCTAATTAAAATTCATTAAAACAGCTAAAATCACATCCGTCTTATGTTGCTTATGAAATTAGATAAATTCCGTAACTATAATATAGAAAAAAGAAAAATAAATAATAGTGCATTGAATGAATTGATATGTTAATATATAAAATAATTTTGAAGTCCTCATAAAAATTCGTCTTACACGTGTCACAAGTCCGAAAGGACCACCTGGCGGATTCCATAAGATTGGTTCGCACATTGGTCTCTCTCCACGATTCAATGGGCGCAAGCTGGATGCAACTGGTTGATGGAGGTCAACAAGATACCGCCGAGAAATGCAAGAGATAATAATAATAATAATAAGAGAAATTAATAAAACGACAATTTTAATATCTCGCTTATATGTTATTAGTATTTGATTTGCTGTTGCTTTATACAGCAGAGTTTGATGACGACCTCTCTATCTCCCGCCACTTTTCTCTTACACAACAGTAAACAGAAGAAGCTATCATCCACCATGAAAATCTCAAAATTCTCTTCAGCTTCAAATTTTTACAGGCTATTTTTTTTTTTTTTTGGGATAATGATTTTATTTCATTTTGCATTTAATTTTCTTCTTCTCTAGTTTTTGAGATTTCCTTTTTCTTGGTCTCTGCAACTACCCTTATATCTTCTTTTTAAGCTTTCATTTGTACAATGGAGATTAAAGCTTATTATACCATCAAAAGGGTATAGAATTAGCAGAGTTTAACATCTTTCCAACTTAATTTCTTGATGTTTTCTTCTTCATTTTGATGTTTCCTGATCTGGGTTTTGTTTTAATCCCACTGGTCACAATACCAATGAAGGCTTGGAGGTTGATCATCAGAGAAGAAACTGCAGGGCTCCTCTGTTCCCAAGAAGTTCTGTTCCTCTATCTTCACATAGTGCTGTTGATGATGATGATGTTGATTGTGATATGTTTTCTGGGCATTTCCAGAAATCTCGTTTGAGTCAGAAATCTGGAAGCAATTGATGGAAGAAGGTGAAGAAGAACAATTCAATCTGATAGAAGATGAAGATGGAGGAGACATCAGAATTTGTTGCTGCTGCTGATGCTGTAGAACTCCGGCAGATGATGAAATTGCTGCGTTTTCTTCGTTTAAAATCGCGCTTGAATCACTATCCGATGACCCATCTTTCAAATCTCCATAAACTGTAATCCCAGCAACTCCATTATTGCTGTTATAGCAATCTTTACTTGTTGGGTTTGCAGTTTCTGATCCAGCAAAAGCAGCAGCAGCAGCAGCAGAAGCAGAGATGTTGCTCTGCTTGAAAACTTCGTTTTCAGAAGCACTTATCAGTATCTCTTCGTTAACTGATACTTTGCTCTCTGCGTTTTCTTCCCCAAGTTGCGATTTTAGCTCTGTTAGCTGCCCAACATTCATCAATACAAGTTAAAAAAAATTCCAGTTCAAATGGGAAAAAGAATTGAAAAAAAAAGTCGGATTGTAAGAGACCATTAAACTCAAAAGCTATAGCTCATAAACAAAGTCCAACTATCTATATCAAACGAGAACATAAACATTATCGCTCCCCCTTACTTGCGTGATGACATGTGCACTAAGTTTATTATAAAAAGGAAAGACACAATTCCTAAACAATTAGGCGTGAGGAGGTACGATCGCAAGACTTGTATACAAAACTACTCTGGATCATGTTAGAAATCATTGAACTCGAAGCAAACTATTGTATATCAAATGAGTGTCGGCAGTAGCTTGATACACATTGTTAAGCCAACTAATAATATCAAGTAAGTGTTAATATTCTCTGTTTACATAATTAATATTTCTCTAGCAGCGAGAACACAAACAATAATGACAATAATCTAAAGAGTTGAATTACCTCAGAAAGTAGAGCTTCTTTTTCACGTTGGATGGCATCAAAATTGAGCTTAAGAGCATCGAATTTGGATTTAAGAACACCATAATCTCTCTCTAATTGCTTAGTTTTCCACCGGGCTCTTCTGTTCTGAAACCAAACAGCAACTTGTCTGGGCTGCAACCCAAGTTCTTGGGCTAGTTTCAGTTTTCTCTCTGGTTCGAGCTTGTTTTCGACTTCAAAGTTCTTCTCCAAGGCTTTCACTTGCTCCACGCCAAGTCTTCTCTTCTTCTCTGCAATATGACCACATTCTTCTACACAATCTTCTTCATCCAAACCATCCAACATGGTCTGAAATCCCCTGCTGTAAATCAGCCCATTTGAATCTGTTCCTGATGATCTTTTCCCATCTTCAGTTAATGAAAAAACAAATAATAGGATGATCAATATTTTTGTATGTTTAGATCTAACCGAAATAAGGTCAGAACAAAATGCATTAAAAGAAGCTTCATTCATGGCCATGGGTAAGAAGAAAACTGAAGGAAAAAATAGGAGATACAAGCAGTTTTTTAACTAAATAATCAACAAATCATGCTATTTATAGGTTAAAATACGAAAACAAGTAGTGGGTATCCATTAAATCTGCAAAATATATTCATAAGATTAAAGGGTCGTTGAATCTTTTGTTTTATTTTCACAAAGATGTTTTATTTATTATATACCTGAGGATGGGCAGACAGAGATGAAACCACCCAGTGATTCTGTGCTTCCCAACCTTTTCATGACTGAAGAAAATATAAAGAGAACCCTGAAACAGATTAGTTGAAGGATGAAAGAGACTTCTCAGTTATTCTTCAGCTTTTTACAGATCAAGAGATCATGATAATCACAGCAAGTCCAGAAGGAACAGAGTTGCAGATATAGAGATGAAACTGATGAGCTTCTGCTGAAACCAGTAACTAATGAAAAGAAAAGAGATTTTACAGAAGAAGAAGAAGAAGAAGAAGAAAGATCATAAGAACATGTAAAGCAGCATCTGTGGCTGCCAAATCATTAGAGAGAGTTTCAAGTTCAGCTATATAATTCTAAAGCCAAATGAGTCTGAAGAGAAAGAAGGAAAAAGAAGGGTTATATTAGTTCACAGCCATTGCTACGCATTTCTCCTCTCTCAGTATATCATATATAAACATACATTCAAATGAAATGAACCCAAATTACATCCAAATGAAACCCAATGAGCTCTGGCTACTATTCAGTTTTCGGCTGTTTCAAGAGATATAGTATAATAATAATAATGTGTAATCAAATTGACACGTGGATTTACAAATATAACACTAGTTTTTTATTTTTCTAGAAATAACATCAAGTCCATCTTTATTTATTTATTTATTTTAAATTTACTCTTTATTTCTAACCGGTATATGGATAAAATAGTGGATAACATGTTGAAATATGTAGGAGGATGTACATAATTATAATTGTATAAAATTAATTCTTGGAATATAATTTTACTATTTGGGCATCAATCTCAAAGTTGAAATTGACACCAATTGCATTGTGGGACATTGAGACAAGTGAGCTTAGTAGGTTATAAATTGGAGTTCACTTTCCAAAATCACTCAAGCGCTCAAAAAGTTTTGTAATAAGTACAAGAAAAGATTGGGAAGAAATTATTTGTCATAAACAATCTCATGACCTGTTTACCATTAATCTGCCAAAAGAAAAAAAAAAACAAAAGTTACAATCCATCTTCTCTATGTAGAAAGAAAGTTTAAACCACAAAACATATAGTTGTAAATTTTACTATTAAAATAGCATTTTTCTAGTTATATTAAATTTAACATATAGGTAGACTCCATGAAAAGTATGAAAATTAGCAATAATTTCTGAAAAAAATTATAGGCGAAGGTCTTTAAGATCAAAATTCGTACCCACTTTAGTCACGTCCATTTGAAGAGAATCGCACAATGTCCCAATAATATTCGAAAACAGATTAGTCTTGCTCGAAGGACGGATTCACCACGTAAAAAACTAAAAAATAAAATAAAATAAAATATTTCTAATAAATGCACAAAACAATTCAAGTGAAATTGGGGTTGATTGAGTACTCTTATATCATAGTATTGTGCCTAATTAAGTTTACTAACAATATTATTGCATGCAGGTTGGGAGCTGAGCCTATAACTCAATAATTTTAATGATTCGAAACCTACCATTCAATTCGTTAAAAGAAAAAGAAAAAGGAAAAAAAAACCACAGATAATCCCCTAATATAATGTCTAAAATATAATAATTTCATATAATCAAACTCCAAGCACTTTGTTTTTTTTCTTTTTGAAACCAGGATTAATTCCAATTGAAACCATAATGATTTTGTTCCTTGACGCTTTGCCTTAAGCTGTAATAAATTAATCTGCTAATTAACCTCAAGTAATTCCAATATCTAGGAAAATATGTATGTCAAGTTCATGAGAGGTAAATTAAAATTAGAATGACTCTTCTATTAATAAATTAGACTGACAGTCCTAATAGATCTCCATGTGGTAAATGAAGTAAGTTTGCAACCGACATCAGGCATTGGAATTCATTCTGTGCCACAGAAGACAGCAAGTGATGTCAATGGGATGGTGATAGGTCCTTGGTTTGTTGTTCTTCCTCATATGGCCTGTATTTTTAATGACTGAATAATAATTAATTATGTATATAAATTAACAAGGTAAATGGGAAATAATAACAAAAAATACTAATTAGTATATCATAAAAGTAGTAGCCGACTTAGTCATGAATAAAGAGGAGTGGAAAAAGATATATATGTAGCTTACTGTAGTCAGAAAAAAAACTTAAGTATATTATAAAAGTAGTATCACAAGCAAGCAACACCTTATAATATATATATATATGTAGCTTACCTATTCCGGAGTCGGGAATTGTAGAAGTTATCGGGCGTCCCTTTCTAAATTAAGCGAATAAGTGTGGGCACGAACTCGAACGTAAAATCGAGACCTCGTCTCTCAGCCACGACTTATACCTCGTTCCTCATCCAACTAGGCTATCCGACTTTAGGTCAAAGTGCATGATGGCACACGAACTTAATTTTTTTTTTTTAGTTTTTCACGTGAGTTCGAGCACTACAGGAGCATTGGACGGCTTTCCCCAAGTGGATGTGACTAAGATGAGCACGAGTTTAGATCCTGAGACCTTCACTTTTAATACAAACCTCCGACCATCTATTTTGCACTACGTTGGGTACCGCACCTTATAATATTTGACTATATATAGTCTTTTGCCCTAATCTTATAACGACCATAATATAACACACGAAGTCAATTGAGTACATGCATATCCATTGAATTATTCTTGAGGTGTCTAATTAACACATCACAAAGATAATTCAAGGGACTTAAATACACTTACAAGTTGAATACCCAACAAAATCCCGTGCGTTGTCCCCTCAATATTTCAGATCTTAAATAATCCATGTAACAAAGGGGAATGAATATATATGACCATTTTGGTGGATTTCCTTTAACAATTATGAAAATCTCTAAAACTCACTATTTAACTACATAATTATTTACCATATATACGATTCATTATTTGAAGCAATAGACTAAACTTGATTATTTCTCAGGGATATTTGGAAAATTAAGGTTTTGATGAATCATTAGTTCTCTATGATAAGCATAACTGTGTAGCAAAAGAAAGGATTACAAGAAACAAAATTTGAGAAGTAGATTAGAGATCGGAAAAAGAAACAATATGAATACGAAAAGGGAAAGTTAGGCAACTTTTGACTCTTTAATTTTCTATTTTTTTATTGTTTGTACTTTTATAGCAACATAATACATATACAATGAAATTATATATAAACATATATATATATATAAATCTTGTATAACTTGATAAATTAGCTTACATATACAATGAAATTATATATAAACATGCACATTTTTCTCCTAAGAAAACTTGCTTATATACACTTAAGATATTGGAAATGATTGTCTTACAAATATGAACTTTCAAGTTTTTATTAATTTGTTCTTAAAAACAATACTGTTTAAATTCTAAAGTCCTAATTTCTTCCTTCAAAATGCAAAATTGTTTCTGAAAAAGAACATTTTCTAGTCAAACATTGAGGCCCACAGTCACCTAAAGCTCCTTGTTTTTCTAAATTCTAACTGGTAAAAAACACGACTGAGAGTTCCATTTTGAATTGTTTCCACAGCTCATCTTCCAGCAAACTTCATCTGCACGGATACTTTCCAATTTCCATCACCATCCAAATTTTCTAAAAATATACAATATTCAAAAATAAGTTTAGAAAAAGAAAACTATATGATGGGAATAAAGCGATGCAGTGGATTGCTTGTCTCAGTTCAGGAAATCTGCAAGAAGTGGAAATAAAGATGGTAAGTACATACAAGTTGTGAAGAAGGGTAAGCACTTATAAGAATGATGGAGAGAATTACACATAATTCTATTATCTGCATTAAAATGCGTTTCCATGTAATACAACTTTCTGGCCAACTGCTTATTTTCCTATTGCAATTATCCGTATTGGAGCTGGAGGCCCTCTCTACATGTAGCAATGGGTCCCTCACAAAACTCTGGTGCTGCCTTTGGTGGTGTCATTCATCTGGGCTCATCATGGAGTGCTCCAAATTTTCTTCTTCTACTTCTTCCTTTTTCCCTCGAGAGAGAACTCACTTCCCACTCCCATCTTGTCATCCAAGATTCTGCTTTGCCTTCATTATATCAGATATTGTTAGCATCCCCCACCCCCCCCTTTTTTTTTTCTTATTTTATTTTTATTATTACTTTTTATGTGAGAGGAAGGTAAGAGTAGCTTTAATTGAAGGTAGAATGAAAGAAAGTAGGTTAAGAAGGTTTGGACACATGCAAGGTAGAGTTTTGAATGCACTAGTAGTAAGAATGACCTTTTTGTAATCCATGCGCCGGTGATGATAAAAGTAGATAAAAAAAAATATGAATAAAAATAATTAAGAAAGATATAACTAACTACCTGAAATTTAAAAGTCGACTTAGCGTTGATACAGTAGAAGGAAGGAAGGTGGTTCATGTAGCCTAACTCATATATATATATATATATATATATATATATATATATATAGTTGAAAAAAAACTTAATTGAATTGAGTTATGAGAGTTAGGTGACTTTGAAATGTAAAAAAACAACTATTACTATTTCATGTATATTGGCTGTGGGGGTGGGGTGCCACCCACCACTTACAAGAGGAGTGGTGCTTGCAATTGCATGCAGGCACTAACCAAATTTGCATATATGTCGTCTACATACGTTGGATTGGCTTTTTTCAACCTCTGACACTGTGACTAATGTTTTCCAGTTTCCACTTTCAATCGAATAAAGAAAGTTAGAAATGGGTTTCTTTTCTGTTGTAGAAAAATAATCATAAAAACTTTGGACCAATTTACTTTTCAGTAGTCAGTTACTACCTCCCTTGGGTCTGACACGAGTTCTAAAAATCCTTACTAAATTGATTTTAAGACTATTGTGGTTCTAGATAGACAGCCTAGGTCGTGAATCTGCATTAAAATCCATAATCAACAGTTCTAGACATATAATAATATCCACTAATCTAATCCATTAAATATTAATTGTGAAAAAGATTTGAATTTAATTTTGTGATTCGTATAGGTCAATCACTCTACAATTTTTATTTTTATTTTTTGCTTCAAAGTTCTGGCCGTTCAATTCCAGTGAGATCAGCAACAAAGCCCTACATGGGACATTCTCAACTGAGATTTTTTTAACCATTCTTCAATGTACCTAAAAGTGAAATTGCCTGCTTTGATTAGGAATGGTTGATGAATACTACAGACAACCTAATTTGGTTTGTGATTCGAATACAATTTTCTATATTAAAAAATCTAAAAACATGAAAAACATCTTTAGTCGATTAAATTCGAAAACAGCTTTTAAAGATTTTAATAAAAAAAAAAACAACAGGAAACGAGTAAAAATTGTTTTCTAAATTTTAACTTTTGAATTACAAACCAAACACACATTGAAATTACTGCAATCAGGAAGAATGCTAGAACTGAGCAATTTTGTACGTAGCACCAATAATAAAGCTTCTAATTTGACTTTAACAAGTGGGGCTTTGGGTTTATATAAGCAGGAAGTGGGGCCGAAACTACTAGTCTCCACTTCCTCTTTAATGGGCAAATGGCTGGCCTACTTTTTAAAACTCTACATTTTGGGACCTCCGAGATGCAAAAAAGGGTTCAAATTATAAGCTGTTTTCCATAGAGTAGGTGGTGGCTAGCTGCAACAATAGTACTAAAATTTCAAAATTGCTCACCTATGGCTGATGAACCTGCCCTTTCACTCACGTGCACTAGATTCTGCTTGCCCATCGTCTGTCTCTACTTGCCACTGTAAAGTTACATGGGGGGTATTTTAATTTAAGTTCAAAGGACAATTCCAGTAGTAGCAGCAGTAGCAGTCGCAGAAGAAGCAGCTTTGCATGGGAGGAAAGTAAGTAGGTAAGGTTTAATAGACTTTTTGAGTTGTGAGAAAAGTGAAACAGTATCTCTTCCCAATTGATCTGGGAATCCAGTTATAAACTGATGGAATAAGCCTTTTTTTCACTAGCTGGCACCACCTCAATTTGTCCAGGGAAAAAAAAGTATGACACCTTAACAGTCAAAAAAGAAGGGACTTAAGCCAAAGCCATGATAATCACATGTATTTGTTGGGAATTCCTAAGTCTTCTGGGCATGTCTTGTCAGTCTCTCTCTTTTTTCTTTTTTTCTTTTTTTTCAAAGTAGCATATATATATATATATATATATATATATATATATAAAACAAGTATGCAAAATGACAACCACGAAAAGCTTGAAAAGTAAAACAAGCTAGAGAAATATAAAAATATAGAAAGTCAAAGAGTGAAGATACAGCTTTGGAGGTGAGAAAACCATGTTAAGGAATTCACAGTAAAAGTTCAAAAGAATAAGGGCATAAAAAGTGCTACTTTAGATTAAGATATTCAAATAATTTCATCAGTTATATGCAATTTATCATTTCATAATTTCATAAAAGAGTGAAAAATTGGATATTTGATCATAGAACACAACCTCTTGGTTTATTAGATACGGGCAGATTGCTCAAAAAACCTATGGTGGTGCTTAGAAATAGGCTTTTTTGAAGTTTGTTTGGCAGGACAAGCATCTTTACCTACTGGAAAACAAGGTCAAGTACTCTTCCTTTTTTTTTTTTTTTTCTTTTAATTATATTAGGTGAGTTGGTGTGATATCTGGTGTGCACACACACACAAGCACACGACTAAGACTTCCTTGTCTAGTATGTACGTGTTGCCGTGCACGTGTGTCACCTAAACCTAAACAAAAAGCAATAGGCACATGTTCAATAATCTATCGTATATACCTTATGTCAATTGGTCCCTAAGCTTGCGGGAAAATATAAATGTAAACAGCCCTACCATATATAAAATCATTCTTTACGCTCAAATTCTACTCATTAGTTCCCTGAAAGAAAAGGGATTCAACAAACACCACACAACTTAGGATTTTCTTGCTGTAATTCTTCTTCTGCCTTTTATATTTCCCTTACTCATCTACGTTGACTTCTTTGTTCAATTCATCGTATTTCCATTTTATCGTCGTCATTCATACTCAAGGATAATACAATAGTACTGCACATTCATTAAATTCATTTCAACCCAACTTTCAACTGAAGTAGATTAACCCAATTAGAACTTCTATGAAGCTTGACTGGGTTCTGCAGGAGCCACTCAGGTTAAACTTGGGCTTCTGAGTTATTTTGCGACTTTAGTTCTCCAACCTGAACTAGTCAGACCAAATTTGTAATTTCTATAGTTATTATCCAGAACCAGAAAGATGGTATTGGATAATTGACTAAACTATTTGACAGTTTGGCCAGTTAGGCCAATGTTTGCCACTAGTGTTGGCTTAACAGATACATGAATATGTTAAATCTTTTTTTTTTTGATACATAATTCAAAACAAAATTAGATTAATCCAATGATAACATAAAAAGAGACTAAAAAGTATAATGTAGGTACCTAACCTAATGCCACATTCCATACTGCATACTACACTATCACATGGCACTTGAGGTTGTGGTGAGAATACCTTCATTTTTCACTCATCAAACAAGCTAACCATGCAAACCAAACTTAAGTTCTATCTCCCAGAAGTTTTCAAATGGTTCTTGGACCATGATTTGGACATGTAATGTCAGGAATGTCAGATAGGCTTTAGGTATATTTGTCTAATTTTCTCTGTTTCTATTATTGAGCCTATAGAGACCAAGATAATGTTTGAGAAATATTCAAATAAAAAAACTATGCCAAATACAAAAGCATTACTTTCTGTTTGATAACATCTCAAAAAAGAAGGAAAGAAAATCTTAATTGTTTCAAAATAGTAGAAACATGAGCAACCATTTCCATAAAAAACCAAAGAAATGGATGTAATTTCACTTCCCCTTTATTTTTGATGATCTAGCCTCTAGAAAAGAGTTTTGGGCACAAGATACTATTCTTAAAGTAGAGATCACCCAGAACAAGCCCCAAATAATCCTATTCTCTGCCACTGATCAGGAGCCAATGAATCATAACCTTGAATTTTGACTTTCTCCAAAAAGGAGTTGTTCTAGATAGATTCACAAAGATGCATTTGCAATTATTAACAGAGCTAATTCATGAAGGATTTTATAATTAGCATGGTAAACATTTAATTAAAGGCTCCAAGCATCTGACACTTAATTATTTGGACAACAAAGATCATAAGAGAGAATAAGCACGGGAAAGAGAAAAGCAAGAATGAAAGGGTAATAATGAAGATTCTGCTGAACAGAGCAAGGGTGATGATGAAATTATTTGCACAGAAATAGATGTAACAAGTGCATGAGGTTCCCACTATTGCACGGTTTGACAATGGGGATGAAGTAAAATATTTGCATGCTTTCAAATATTTCAATAATTCATGGAAACCAAGTTTGAACTTTTTGATTCAACGATGTGCAATACAATTACAGTTGAACGAACTTATAATTTATGCCGTCATTCAAACTTTGACGACATCATATGTAGAGAAAGAATCTTGTGGAAAAGCTTACTTGACAAACTGTAAGTTCCATGAATTCATGGCGATTTACTAAAAAAGTCAAACTGCTTGGACTTGACTAAATATGACAACTATACACAATATATTTTTGTTCATTGTAGAAGATGCAAACCAACACTTTGGCAATTATGTCAAAAAAGCTTGCAGCTAGAAAGCTGTCAGTTAGATGCATGACTTCTCTTAAGCCTTTTGTTGAAGTTAACTCATGGGCAGCTGAGTTAATGATTTCATAGTTCATCAAAAATAGTAAAGGAATAAGTGAAAAGCCAACCAAAGAAGAATTCATAACCTTAACTATTTCATGATACATTTAGACATGTAGAAATCACACGGTGTTTAAAGCGCATTTAGGCATTAAATTCCAGTGTGAGTTCTCAAATTAGCTTCTTCTACCCGAACAAGAACTCAAGCATCTGAAAGGCAAGGAAACTTTGCAGATTTTAATTGATAAAATTGAGGTGCTTGTATAATACCCTCGGAAGAAAAACATCACATAAGAGGGTAAGACTATTGCGTACTCTAGTAAAGGAGCTCAATATAGGCCCAGAAACTTCCACCAGAAAGTCCCAACTCCTACCCAGATCACAGCACTTATGACAGCCATTATGATGCCAAGTTTGAAAAAATCTGGAACATCTACATAACCAGCTGTAGAAGGGGGAAAAAGCAGATGAAAGGTTTTCAGTCCTATGCTGCCACAAATTGGACAGCAGATAAGGCAATGCAAGTACAAATTCTAGTTATGAAAATACCTGATTGAAAAGAATAATATAACAATAAAAAATAGATGTGCAAGCTCAATAAATGAGAAAATTAGACTAGGAATGCAAAGAACCGAAAAGAAAAATAAGGGGAAACAAAAGACACATGAAGAAGCAGAAGCATTTAGTAGAAAGAAGCTCTACCTGCATAGTAAGCAGCAGCATGAGCACTACTATAGTGTGTCAATGCACCAAACAGACTTGTATTGAATGCTAGTGTGAGAGCTGCCAATACACCAGGAACTCCAGATGCCAAGTGCATGGCAAGAAATGATGAGTAAAGGGCACCTACATGAGCAGCCTGACTAGCAAATATATAGTGGATGAAGAAGTAAGCTGCTTGGAGCACACCAAACGCACATGGCCAGCTCAATGAGAAACACTGAAGGGACTTTGCCACACAGGCAGAAAACCATGTTACAATACCAAGGTCAGCCAGTTGGCTTGCCATGCCGACCAGAACTGAAAACCAAGCTAAGGTATCCCATGCCGATTTTTCACTTAAGCAATCATCCCAATCCATCACTCCCATTAGCAGAAGTATAGAAAGAGCAAGCATTGCAACAACAACACTTGCTATTCCAAAAGCATCACTGCACAACACCATGCTCCATTAATGAACACATTTGAGATGATACTTCTAAAAGAATCAAGATGAAAACCATGCACAGGAATCTCAACCCTCAAGAAAATTGAACCAGTAATTGTAGCTGAACTCATGCAGTTAGCCCCAATTGGTTATTCTTGGGAGGATTACCTCCTCCCCATGTAATCATTTCACAAAAATCAGTCTATTTTATATTTCTAGTAATTTAAAGGTTGAACAATTATTAATAATCCAAATTCACCTCATCTTCAACCACAATTGGAATGTCCTAACATTCTATCACTCTAACCGAAATTTACCCATTGATGCATCACCATGTTTTTGTAGGATGTACATCAAGGTATGACAAGGAAAGCGTTTGATCTCAAAACCACATGCTTGACACATTTAGAATCATATCAATCCAACAATACTAACATGTGCTTGAAGAGGTGATATGCTATGGCACTCAAACAACACTTCATATACAAATATATATCAGCTAACTAATTGGACAAAGAAGTTAAAGATAATAAAAAACAATTCCAAAAAGTCAAGAAATGACACAGTTGCATGCAATATGTAATCTTGCCAAACAACGATAAGAAAAAAACAACAATATGACTCTTCGCATAATTCACAGATGACAGATGTTTGAGATGAATCATTTTTAAGAACCAACATAATTCTAGTTACAGAACAAAAACAAATGGCTAGCTGTACTGTTGAGTGGCAAGCAGGACCTAGCAAGGAGACTTATGCCTTGTGTTAGGTTCTTGGAGTCAACTGCACAAATCTTGCTCCACCGTTATGCTTTACCTAAAGTTCAATCATTATGCTACTTGGACTCAACCTTTTTACCAAAACAATTCAATTTTGGTCTTGCAGTTACCAATTTAAGATCTTCAATTCCCACTGTTACATATTGTCCTCTTTGACAATTGACGTAATCATTGATGTTCACCATATGTAGCCAAATCATCTCAGCAAAAGTTTCCTCATTTTAGCATCAATCAATTCTATATATAAGCTCCTATAAGTGAGTCTTAACAATCCTAACTTTTTTACTCTTTCTATTTATCCATCTCAACACTTATCTTAGGTCCACTCATGTTTGTGTTGTTTCTAAAATGTTATAATTCTACTTCATAGAGACGAAGGATGGAGGTGAAGGGGGTATCTCAAATAGCTTTATCCCGTCGTTTCCCACAATCCAACATGCCGAAGGTGATTTTGAAGTGAAAATTTTTAGAACTACGGTTGGAAGCCGTACAAAATAATACGAGTTTTCAAGTGTATCGTGCAATAAAAGAGACGAGGATGTGAGAATAGGTCGGCCAGAGAAGATGATCGGTGTCGGTGACGGAGCAGGTCTCGGCTACAAGAAAGATACAGTCAATAAGGCTGTTCCAGGTAAGGGTGAGCGTGTCACCTTCTCACCCGACCCGACCCGGCATGACGGACCTGACCAAAAAATGGCAAGTCGGGTCTATCGGGTCATAAAAGAAGGGGCCTGATTTTATCGGGTTGGGTGACGGGCCGCCCAATTATGACTTAATATTGACATGCATTTTAGGTGATTTTTGAATCCACCCAAAGAGGGTCAATATGTGTTAGAATAGTTTATATGCTTAAAATTTCAGGAGAATATTTTTTTTTAATATAGAAATGTTTTTTTGTAGCAGGTTGGGCCATTTTTTGTATAATTGATGAGGAATTTGCATAGATATTGAGAATGTTATTTTTTAGCAGATTTTCTTTTGTCAAAATTTGTTAGCAGGTTGATAAAAAAGGTTTTTCTTTAAAATTAGCAATAGCAAATTGGCCCTATTTTAGGAGCCCAAAAATTTAAGCCCAATCAACAGCAAATTGAGTTGTTGACCCACAAAAAAAAAGGCCTCGGGTGACCCGACCGACCCAACCCAATCACGGGTCGGTCGGGTTTGCCCACCCCAAAAGCCTTGTCGGGTGACAGCAGGTGCCATTTCCTGTCACACGACTTAGGCTGGTCGGGTGAAAGATTAGCCCAAACCCAACTCGAGCCCATCCTAGTTCCAGGTCCTCGTTTGTTAGGACAACAGGGTGGTACATTAGATGAGGTTGCAACATGTTGGAGAGATGATGTGCCAAATTCGTGTAAGGACGGCTCTTGTTGGGCAAGGGAGGAGCGGCTCATTAATGATGGGGTACGAGTAGAAGGATCGACACGCACTGCAATGAGGGCTGGGCCAGTGTTCATTGGGCCGGATCTGCAAGATTCCTTTACAGGACGGGCTGGACCAATCGCACAAGAGACAGATGGAGGGGACGTTGCCCTCCAAGCCTAGGATTACGTAGGGCCCAAAATTAACTATGATGATGGATTTGAGAAGGATGGGCCACACAGTTAGGTTCGTGACTCCAAAGGAAATCTAGAGGAGACTAACAGGTCGAGGGATGCGCCCATCAATAGTAATGTGCAAACTCATCGAGTTACTTTAATAAAGAATTGGATCGTCAAAGTGTGGGGACAGTTGCCCTTGGTTCTGCTACAGTTTATCCAACCCATGTTTCTGATACCTATGGATGTGAGAACACCGGGGAGAGACGCAGATCAGGAAGTTTGTCTCGTGGGGGAGAGTTGAACCAATTACAGAAGGGTTTGATTTTTTTTTATCCCAAGAGGGCGAGAGTTTGGAGAAAATAAACGGTCGACGAGCAAGAAGGGGTGTTTTGGGGGCGAAAGAAGATGATGATAGGGCTTTGGCCGCCGGAGAAGGAAGTGCTTGCAAACAAGGCGTATCCAAGAAACAATTAAAGAAGATTAAAGATGCGCTTTAATAAGATGAGGACGAAAGCGAGTGAGTTTGTGGAGGGTTTCGATGAGGCGGAGAGCTGCTGGGGGGGTGATGAGTTCGAAGATCAAATCTAGACATTATAGTTATGCAGGAAACAAAACAAGAAGTTATTGGCAAAAAAGTGATTGGGCAGCTATGGGGCTCAAGGTTCAAGGGGTAGTCATTCTTACCCTCGATGGGATCGTCATGAGGGGTTCTTGTGGCATGGGATTCCAAGTGTATAGAAGTAACATATTGCTTAGTGGGTTCCTACTTTGTGTCCATTCAGATAAAGGGCAAGTCTGAGGCCCAATGGTGGTTGACGGGTGTGTATGGACCACCATCTTCTTCGGATCGACAGGCATTCTGGGATGAAATAGTCGGGTTGTCAGTGGTATGTGATGGGAAATGGTGTCTGGCAGGAGACTTCAACACCACTAGATTTGTGGAGGAGAAGATGAACAGCTTGAGGATCACTAGGAGTATGCAGGAATTCAACCAGTTGATTAATGAACTGGAGTTGAAAGATCCGCCCTTATGCAATGCAAAATATACATGGTCCAACCTCAGATCCCCCTCAAGCTGTTGTCGGCTAGACCGGTTCTTATTCTCAGTAGGTTGGGAGGAGTTATTCCCGTTTCAAAAACAAGAGGCACTCACTAGAACCACCTCTGATCACAGGCCTGTTATGTTGGACACTAATGCGGTGAGATGGGGCCGTCACCATTTAGATTTGAGAATGAATGGTTCACACATCAGGATTTCAGGAATAAGACAGTCATGGTGGCAGTCTTCTACAGCTCATGGATGGGAGGGGCATAGATTTATGACAAAACTAAGGAAAATGGAGGATTCCTTAAAACAATGGGACAAGGAGGTGTTTGGCTCAGTCAAAGGAAAAAAGAAGGAAGTGGAAGAAATTATTGGGAAGATGGATGAAATGGAGGAAGGTGACGAATGGTCTGCGGAATTGGCTACATTTAGAAGGATCTATAAGGTAGAATTAGAACAGTTGTGTCTTAAAGAAGATAAATTGGCCATTCAAAAAGACAAAATCAAAGGGCTTAGTGAGGGAGATGCTAACTCAAGTTTTTTCCACAATATCCTGAACAATAAGAGGAACAAGAGCATCATTTCAGGTATTGAGAAGGAGGATGGTTGTGTGGTTGAGACCGTAGATGGGGTGGTGGATGAAATTGTGGAGTATTTTACAGGTGTCTTTTCATCAGAAAGAACACACAACTAGGAGATTGAGGGTCTAGATTTGGGGGGCCATTCCCATTGCAGACGGAGAGTTTCTAGAAAGGCCATTTGAAGAGGAAGAGGTTCGGGCTGTAGTCTTCAGTTGTGACAGATCAAAGGCGCCAGGTCCAGATGGGTTTTCTATGCTATTTTATCATCAATCTTGGGAAGTGGTGAAGGAGGACATTATGAGGGCTTTTCCAAAACGAGGTGGTAAACAACCAGGTGAATGAAACATACTTATGTTTGGTTCCAAAGAAGGGCAACTCAAAATGTGTGAAAGACTACCGACCAATTAGTCTTGTCACAAGCTTATACAAGATCATCTCGAAGACTTTATCTCTAAGGCTAAAGACAGTATTACACGAGATAATAGAGGGTGCACAGTCAACTTTAATACAAGGGAGACAGATTCTGGATGCAATACTAGTAGCCAATGAAGCAATGGAAGATTACAGAATCAAAGGTGCTGAGTGGGTTGTGGTTAAAGTAGATTTTGCGAAAGCCCATGACTCAGTGGAGTGGGGCTTCCTAGAGTATGTGATGATGCTGAAGGAATTTGGGGAGAAATGGATCAAATGGATGATGGGGTGCCTGAGTTCAGTTACTTATTCTGTAGTGGTAAATGGCAGATCAAGGGGAAAATTTGCGGCTAGAAGAGGTCTCAGACAAACAGATCCATTATCTCTATTTCTATTCACCATGGTTGCAGATGGG
This sequence comes from Paratinospora sagittata, assembly GCA_035771175.1. Classification (NCBI taxonomy): domain Eukaryota; kingdom Viridiplantae; phylum Streptophyta; class Magnoliopsida; order Ranunculales; family Menispermaceae; genus Paratinospora; species Paratinospora sagittata. Next base: position 33,854,923 of record CM069603.1, read on the forward strand.
CTAAGTAGGTTAATGATTAGGGCAAGACAGTTCTCAGTTGTTAAAGGGTTCAGAATTAGCAAAAACAGGGTTGAGGTGTCACACTTACAATATGCAGATGATACTCTATTCATGTTAGAAGTTGGAGAGGAGAATGTTATGAATGCTTTAAATATACTGCAATGCTTTTACGAATTCTCGGGTCTCAAGGTTAACATGGCTAAGTGCCAAATGGCGGGGGTCAACATGGATTCAAAAGTCCTCCTTAGACTTGCAAATAAAATGGGATGTTCGGTGGGGACATGGCCGCTGAAATATTTAGGCTTGCCTTTGGGTGGAAATCTTAGAGGTGCTAGTTTCTGGGAACCAGTTCTCGCTACTATCACCAAAAGATTGGAGGGTTGGAAGAGAGCTTTCTTATCTAAGGGTGGAAGACTGGCTTTGATACGATCGATATTATCAGCTATCCCATCTTACTACCTGTCCTTGTTCAAGATCCCAAAGAAGGTGGTGGAAAGAATTAAGAAGATGATGAAAATTTTCTTCTGGAATAGGAAGTTTGGGGAGGGGTCAAGGAGCCTAATAAAGTGGGAGACTGTTCCAAAACCTGTTGAGAAGGGAGGGCTCGGTATTGGGAAGATAGCAGAGAGGAATATGGCGTTATGTGGGAAATGGATATGGAGATTATTAGAAGACCAGAACACTTTGTGGGCACAAGTGATTATCAGCAGAGTTGGTAGACTGTCATTCACAAAGCGTGAGGAGAATGCTAGGAGGGCTAGGAGAGTTACCTATAGAAGTCCTTGGAAGTTTATCGCTTCTCTAATACCTCATGTGTTAATATCAAGCCTAAAGTTGGAAATGGACACACATTCTGTTTTTGGGAGTACATATGGGTGGAGGATAGACCCTTGGCAGAAATATTTCCAAACCTCTATAGAGTGTCTACCACACAACCAAACCATATCTTCTTTTGTTGATTATGACCCATTATCCATCTCCCCTAACCTATCATGGGACCCACATCTACCTCGACCTATATCACATAGGGTACAAAGTGAAGCCTCTTCTCTATTATCTAAGTTAGGTAACATAAACATGTCCAATACACCGGATCACTTAGTTTGGACCCTTGAGATGTCCAACCATTATACTTGTAAATCCCTTTATAACACGTTGTCTGATTCTCTCGCCACTCCCTCTTTCCCTCTGGCTAAATATATATGGAAGGTTCAGGTTCCATCCAAAGTGAAGGTCTTTGGATGGTTGTTGGCCCATAGGAAGATCAACACCTTCGATACACTACAAAGGAGATTGCCGAATTTGTGTATTTCCCCACATTGGTGTGCAATGCGTGAACAGGAAAACGAAAGTGTGGATAATTTATTTTTCTCATGTAGTGTGGCCAGAAGGATTTGGCAATTTTGGCATGTTTTTTCAGGGGGTAGATTTTCCATCCCTTGTAATGTTAGTGAAGGGTTGTCACTCTCTCACATTTCAGAATCATCCAAACAAGTGAAGGGGGTTGGGTTAATTGCTTCATATGCGACATTGTGGTTCCTTTGGCTTGAGCGCAATAATAGAATTTTTAGTAACCAAGCTAGGGGAGAGGATCAATTATGGGAGGCAATTAAGACGGCTGCTAGTGTTTGGGGGTTCGCTTCATCATGGAGTTTTGGTTTCACCATTTCGGATTTGTTATTGGGTTGGGATAAATGTTTACATGTTGGAATTGACATATAAATTCGTCATTATGGGAAGGGTAGATATTTGTGTAAGTTGGGCTTAGTTGAGTTGAGCATCCCTCATGCTCCTCTTAGCATTTTTGTCTGTATTTGATTCAAAGTTTTTAATAAATATACTCATTTGTTTATGCTCAAAAAAAAAAATTCTACTTCCTAGAGACAGTCTTATGGTTGTCTCATAATTTTTTTTCCATTAGTTTTTCACCAGTGTTAGTTATCACACCAAACTACCAGATCAGTTTTTTTTTTTTTCACTTCTTTCACCCCGTATTAATCTATAAGTAACTTCTTCTTCAGTATCTCCCCAGTCATCAAACTAGAAAGCAAGAAATAATCATTGCAAAGCACTTCATTACTATTAATATCAACTACTCCCATGCTCCAATTTGTAAATTTGCTTCCAAATATAATATTTTAATTCAGATTATCTTGTGTTAGTTTGAAATTTGCTCATCTCTAGCTTTGTTTATCAAAATAATGTCATCAGTGAACAGGATATCCTACTGTCTCTCCTCCCTGCGTATGCCTAAGCCTAACTCATTCATAAGTCATAACTAAGGAAAATAAGTTTTCACTCAATCCTGAACCTAAACTTAGTGGCAGCACAAACTTTCTTATCATCTCTCCAAATCATCCTTACACTAATGCAAAGAGCTATCCTTGTTCATAGCATACAATATTAAAGAGGTTGAATGTAAGAAGCCATACATTAAAAGTGTGGGGAACCCCAACATGTAATAAGTTAGGGTGCTCAACACTTACCCAAAGATCCAAAACAAAACTGCAAAAATCATTGTTCCAACCATTGCCCATTCGTTCTTTGTAACTGGACCCATCTGTTCCAGCTTCACAGAAGCTATGGCTGGAGCATCAAGTGTGTCCTCAGTTTCAGGAGGAAAGACCTTATATAGGATAAAAGGAGTTACCAAAAGAGAAACCAATGCAGGTAAGCTTGCTGCCTTGAACCAAGAAACCCATGGACTGGCAATTTTCACCCCCATTCCCTCCATCAATTTGAGCATCAGCAAGTTATTACCCGCAGCAGTTAGGAAAAGAGCAGTTGAGTGACCAGACGACTGTCATACATCAGACAAGCATCTAACAGGTTATGAAATGATCATGCTGGCAGACATCAAAAGTCAGTTAAAAACAATGAGAACTCACAAAACAATTCATACAATAAGTGAGCATTTCTACGGCTCAATGGGAAGAGTCAAAGATATTCTATTCAACTCAACACGACTCGACTAAGCCTTTTCCTGTAGGGACTAGGGAGTCGAAGACAATGCAGCAGTAAATTTTGACTGATTAATTCAGTCAAAATTAAGAAGGCATAGGATCAGGACCTACAAAAAAGGCTACCAAGCCAACAAACGCACTTGACAATTTCATCTTACTCATCCAATCAACGGGATTATGGTTCCTTCCAAAAATCTTGTGAATCCTGTTCACTCTTAAAATGTGTTCTAATAAAATAAAATAAAAAGAAACTAATAGATTACAAACATAAAGGATTATCTTGACATATTGAATCTCAACCAGTTCTAGTGAATGTTGCACAATCTAAATTTGCATAAAAAATGAGGAGATTTTCAATGAGTATTTTGAAAAGCAAGGAGTCTAATTTTATATCTCTTAGGAAACACACTTCAAAAGGGGAGTTTTTATTTTATTTTTATGAACCGAGGATATACATGCTTCGCCTAACTAATCCCTTGGGCATCTCAGCAGGCTGCCATTTCATTGGCAAATCACACTCCGTCGACATTGCAGAAGCGCAAGGCCTTGTCCTTGCCATCAAACACAATCAACATCTCCTAAGTGGCTTGAATAATTTTACCAATTCCATGAGCTTAGCTTCGGCTGTAGCATCAAAGTCAGATGCCCATCCTCACGTTGAGCCGGTTTTGTTTGACATTCTCTCCAAGCTCCACTTAGCTGCAGGGCCTCATATAGCTTATATTCCCAGAGCCCAAAATTATTTAGCTCATAACCTAGTCGAATATGCGTTGTCATCTAAAGCTTCATCCCTATGGGGCGTTTGGATTCAGTTTCCAAATGTACCATCTTGATATCAATTTATGAGCTTCACCTTTTGACAAAAAAAAATCCCTTGGGCCCCTCGTTGCTCAAGCAGGAACGTCGCCAGTGGTCATCCAAGTCCCATGCTCACCAAGGGATTATAGTAGCTCATATGAAGCAAGGATTGAAAATTCAACTTTTCCCTGGACTTTGATCACTTGAAAATCAGAATTTATTCGAGGAAGTTTAATTCGATGTGAAGAATTTTTGTTAAAAATGGCTAAAGTAGAGAAGTTCAGAGCATTTTTGCATAAAATATCTAGATTTATTGTAATATAAGCTAAAAACTAATATAAATACACTTTTAATTTATAAAAATAATCATAAATGACCTAACAAAATCAATCTTTTTAAGTGAGTTGACGAATTTGAAATGGTGGCTTTTTTTCTAAATCTCTTTTCTATGTTTTCGCCTTGCTTCTTAATTATATACTTCGCTAGTTTGACATTGCAAATTACCTAATTTATTAGTTTATTATTCAAATATATTGCTTTTTCATTTTGTTTTCTAAGATTTTAACAAAACGAAAATGGCTTTGGAAACTCTTTTAATGTATTTTTAAGTTTTTTTCCCATTTATTTTCCGTAAGCTATATCCCATAAAATTACATGATTTATTAGCTTGTTAGATTATTTTTCATTTATGTTGCTATGTTGGTTGATGAAATTCGATAAAATTCTACAAAGAATTAAAAGAGTTTTTGCTTTTTCTAATTAAAAAATTAAACTTTTGTCAAAGATTATCGAATTTTGTCAAATTTTTTGGTGAATTTTTGTATTTTTTTTTCTACTACATCCACTTCGCACTTCAGTGGTTTAAGAAATCAAATTAATTCACCAAAATTAAGCTAATTAATTCAATTTTTTGAACCATGATTTGAAGCATAGTTTTCAATTTTACATAGCTATCACCAACACGAGACCACCGCTACTATCAACATTGATGATATCATCGAACCCCACAACCAAAGACTTGCCGCCACACAATGCAACCCCACCACCACTATCCCCATTACAACAATCCGCACTAGTGCTTCCTCGCCATGTGAATGCCATTACCACAATCAGTAACAGTGCCACACATCTTAATTAGAATTTCCAAAGCCTCTACATGATGACATTGTTGTCTATTGAAAACAACGATACTACTAGTCACTAACACCAAGCCTCTTTTCCATTCAATTTTCCTAAAACGTTTCTCACATAAGAATCTGTACATACACAAAATGTTATATCTTTCAAGATGATTTAGACACTTTCCATGAAAAATCTGAATGAAAATAAAGGGTAGCCCGGTGCACCAAGCTTCTACCTTTGTAGGATCCTGGGGAAGGGTCGAACCACATTTCGGCCTCTTATATACAACCTTACCTAGCGTAACAAAAAGTTATTTTCACGACTCGAGCCCGTGACCACATGGTCATATAGCAACAACTAATGAAAAATTTTCCATATAAAAGTTTAGGAAAATTAGTGTATAGTGTGGGTTTTCCATAGTTCATCACGAAAAAAGGCCACCTGAATTTACAAAAGTCCTAAACAATTGATGAAAGAAATAATATTTCACAAAAATACCTAATCTGCTTTTGTTTATTACTCTGCTAGAGAGTGAAAAGGTAGCACACAAGAGATGCATATTTCGAAGTTGCACTCTTTTAAGTTTTTTCTTCAGTGTGTACATGCATTAAGATCAACAAAGAGCCTGTTGGTTTCTACGTACACTTATAACACACATATTGTACTTAGGTGTGAGTGGCATACACTAAAGCCCCGTTTGGGAGAGCTTTTTCAAAAGCGCTTTTCTAAGAAGCACTTCTAGGAAAAGTGCTTCTCTTAAAAAAACACTTTTGCAAAAAGTTGTACCAAACACACTCAAAATATTTCATAAGTGATTTTTTACTTAAAATGCAATTTTACCCTTTTACTTAAATATACTTATACATAATCAATATTAATTTTGTTAAATTATATTATATGTACTATGATATAAATATTTTATAATAATACACAAGATTAACTATAAATATATCATATATCATATTATAATATAATTTATACGAACCACAATAATCACTTGCTCTTAAAAACATTATTCTGCATTTGCTGATGTTATAAACAATAGCAAATAATCATTGCAGTAAGCTCATTCATGAAATTTTGAAAGAAGGATGAGGTCAAAGTGGAAATTTACATTCCAACACAATATGTGTAATGCAAAAGCACCTAGGGTGCAGCTTCTCCAAAACCCGATTCTACCGTGTCTCAACCGCAAACGCGAAGTAGCCAAACAGTGAAAAAGTTGCGTTTTGCAAAATTTTTGACGCAACGCAGTTTATACCGCGTTCCCAAACAAGACCTAAATCAAGGAAGAATGAAAACTTTATGAGACACATACTAATAGGAAGTCATATGCAATAGATATTCTGTACAGAAAAACTCAAGAAAGTACATGTTGATCTATAGATAAAAATATCAAAAAGTCTAACTCTTCTCTCACGAAGATACTAAAAAAAGGTAGGCAGCCCCGTGCACCGGGCACGGAGCTCACTCCCGTGGAAAGGTCGGACCACTTTTAAGTCTATTATGCGCCACGTGACTTTGCATCACAAGAGATTGTTTCTACAACCCGAATCTTGTGAGCAACAACTCTTAAGTGTTTTTATGTATTGGACCCAAATGCAGCCCATGGTCTAAATGCAACCCGAAATAGTCCTAGAAACTAGATTGATTGTCTAATAAAAATAAATAAAAATTCAGAAACAAAAGATAGATCAATTGCTACTAACATGTAACTGCGACATTATCAAATACGCCCCAAGCTTCCTCGCTTCACCTGGCTTGTCCCCAGCAGACAGCGAAACAGTCGACTTAATGATGGGCAAGAACACACCTCCTGCCCTAGCAATCGTGCTCGGCATCGCCGGAGAAGTAAGCAACTCACCGAAAACCAACCCATACGAAAGCCCCAAAGCGCTCTTCCCCAACCACTTGACAAAGTAAGTCGCAATCCGCTCACCGAGCCCCGTTTTCACAAACCCCCGAGCAAAGAAGTTTGAGATCACAACCAACCATATCACATCACTCCCAAACCCCCGAAAAGCCGCCGAGAAAGTTAGGGTTTGGGTCACGACTAACGTCGTCAGCGCGATGAAAGCCCAGGCCCCAATCGGGAGAGGACTCAGAACTAGTCCGACGTTTGTTGCGGCGAAAATCGCGAGCAATTGCCATGCTTGCGTCGATACTTGGATTGGTTTCGGAACGAAGAACCGTATGATGATTCCGACTGTGACTGAGATGACGATTAGGAAGATCTTCTTCGCTCCTTGAGAGCGTAATCCTTGTTGCTTCTTCTCATCTGAGATTGAGGAAGATTGGATTGAGTTATGAGCATTGCTGGGATTAAGAGAAGAAGAAGAGGTTTGACGGAAGAAGTGTAGGGAAGAAGATGAAGAAGAGGGATTGAGTGGAAGAGATTTAATGGAAAAGGCAATGGACGGTGGAGATTTACGGAAGGGGGAGAGGTTTGGTGATGGAGATGCGCGAGTGGAGGAGGAGACGAAGCAGCGGATTGAGAGAGAAGAACAGAGTAAGAAGCTTTCCGACATTTATGTTACAGAAGCTTTTCTTTTTGTGACTATTGAAACAGGTGATCTGTAATCGAAACGTCAAAGTAATCTTAGCCATTAGTTGCAGTTGATGAAAGTCATGGTAATAACTAACATTTAGTTAGTTCGATGGCTTGTCCTTTAATTTATATGAAATTAAGAGTTCAAAATCTTTTTTGTGTATAAAATTATCATATGCTGATAAATTTTTACGCTTTTATGGTTCAATCAAAATTGAATTCAAGTAAATTAATCTCGTTATAAAGGTGAACACCACTTGAATACAGCTCAGCAAAAAAGAAAATAATAATAAAGTCATGGGTAATAATGAAAGTCATAAGTAATAATTAATCAATATACCTTACATGAAAATGTGTGGGGAGATAAAAGTGAATTTATTTTTTGAAGGTTAGCCCCTTTTTCTCTTTTTTTCATTTAATGTAAGACATGTAAAATACGAATATTCAATGGTATGCATGTATAATTATACATGTAAATATAATTTTTAATGTTAAATTAACATTTTCTTTTTTAAAAGGAAAATGTGAATTTATTTATAAAAAGTTATAACTACATGTATATATCCATTTACATATTTATTAAATTATTTATTACGAACCTTAAAATAAATAAAATACTAATATTCAATAAATATATCTGTAATTACACATACAGTACCTTTACTTTTCAGTAAAAAAGGTGGCTAACTACGTCGTCAAATATGTAAATGGGCATCAGCTAATGTTATTCAAATGAGGAAGTCTATAATGTTATGGGCTTTTTTTTTTTTTTTTTTTTGTATACATGGCTAAGTGTAAATTAATAGTGTAGAACATGAATATAATACAAGTATCGTTGGAGTAATAGAGTTGTTAGATCATCTCAAGCAAGCATTTGAATAGAACCTCCCACCCTAGTTTGTCCAGTTTTTTAAGCTCGAATTTGGCTCAATCTTACCCCAGTAATCTGCTTTTCCCCTAAAATAATCCTCTAATTCTTTTGTGCTCTAAAGTTAGCAAAGAATAGTAAGACTTGTTCTAACGTCCATCAAAGCTGCCGTGACTCTTCTTGTTTGAGTTCTTAGTGTGTACCCTATTCAATTCGCCTTACCTTTCTAGTTCAGTTAGAATCATAAAACCTTGAAGTGGAATTACATAGCCAACTGATAGAAGCATTGGGTTTGAATGACAAGAAAGCAAAGGCAAAAGGCACATGACAACAGTAGAAACAGGAGCAGATGAAAATCCTGGTGACAGAAATAGGAGTTTTCTCAAGATAAAGAATCATTACGACGGTAGGTAGTATTTAAAAGTGACAGCTTTTTTTCGTTTTTAACTGAAACTAAGAGTTCTAATTCATGAGTACAACATTCGTACAGTTAATTTAAAATGAAACTAATACAAAGAAGCATCTCTTTCTCATCCTTCTTCCTCTTATTCCTTTTGCGTTTTTGCACATCATTTTCCTTCATTCTCATCCTCTTTACTTTCCTCCTCAATCAATTTCCTTCCAAAAGAAAAGGAGAATAATGCATACTCTTTAAAAACCATAATATTTGAGCTGATTGAGAACCAGGTGATGCTCAGATGAGTTTCAGTCCCAAAGTGATTCATGCACAGCATCTCGTTCTTTTATCAAGGTTCTACCAATCAATGTGTTTCTACAAATAATTGAAACCTCAGATTTAGCTGGGTCACCTTCATCATAAGTAAGCTTGGATTTGCCACTAGATTTATTAAAAAAAAAAAAAAAAAAAGGTAAGAAAAAAGCAAGAAAAGAAAGAAAGAAACTCCTTACAAGTACCAAGAAACCATATTTATGCAGTTCACTGATTCAGTGAAAACAGTTTTCTCAGTTTCGGGTTAAGATATTGTTCTAAGTGATCTTTACAAGTTATCTGACAACAACCAGACTTTCCAGTCAGTTTCTAAATTTTGGCCTCTAAGACTGGCTCAATGACATGATTACCCTTCAAAAAAAAAATTTTCACAAATGCCATCTACATATAAATAATGACCCATTTGCCATATTTTACTGTTCATTGCACAGTTAGCACGCAAAACAAGCGCCACGTCAGCGCGGAGGTGACATTTTTTTTTAGGTGAAGGGAAGGCGTCTTTTGACCCTTCACAAATTTTTTTTTTTAACGTGAAGGGAAGGCGTCTTTTCAAAAGACGCCTTCCCTTCAAATTTTTTTTTTTTACAAGTGGAAGGGAAGGCGTCTTTTGAAAAGACGCCTTCCCTTCAAAATTTTTTTTTTTTACAAGTTTCTTAATCTTTTCTCAAATTATCTGACCTCAATCCCTGATGGGTTCATTGCCAATTGTGGGAAGATTACTGGGTTGAAAGTGTTGAATTTAAGTGGGAACAGATTGGGTAGTTCTTTGCCTATATTTAATGGGTTTTCTGGGTTAGAGATTCTGGACTTGTCTTACAATTCTGTGGGTGGAAAGATTGGGTTAGAATTTGATGGTGTCGTTGGCATTAAAAGCTTGAATCTTAGTATGAATAGCTTTACTGGGTTTATTCCTACTAAGCTTGGTAAGTCCTTGGTTTTGGAGGAATTGCAGCTATCAAAGAATCATTTTGAAGGTCCAATACCAGAAGAACTCTTCATGAATTACCAAAATCTATCTCTGATTGACCTCAGTGTGAATAATCTTACTGGGTTTGTTCCTAATTCTATAAAAAGCCTTTCCAAGTTGGAAATTCTCCTTCTCTCTTCTAATTCTCGGACTGGAGCAATCCCTGAAGGCCTTTCAAGTATACAAACCTTGTCAAGGTTTGCTGCCAATCAAAACAGGTTTACAGGTACCATTCCTAATGGAATTTCTCGATATGTGACAAGTTTGGATCTCGGTTATAACCGGTTGAATGGCTTGATTCCAGATGATCTTCTTTAACCACAAAATTTGCAGCATGTTGATCTATCTTATAATTTACTAGTAGGGCCTATTCCTGCAAATATTTCTCCAAACTTGATTCGGTTACGACTGGGCTCAGTGGAAGCAATTTCTTAAAAAAAAATTTTAAGGGAAAAGACGCCTTCCCTTCCACTTGTAAAAAAAAAAAATTATGAAGGAAAGGCGTCTTTTGAAAAGACGCCTTCCCTTCACCTAAAAAAAAATGCCACCTCCGCGCTGACGTGGCGCTTGTTTGACGTGCTGACTGTGCAATGAACAGTAAAATATGACAAATGGGTCATTATTTATATGTAGATGACATTTGTGAATTTTTTTTTTTTTGAAGGGTAATCATGTCATTGGGCCCTCTAGGACTCCAATGTGAATAGTTGATACAGGATCATGCTTTCATCATTCTACTAAAAATAGAATTGTGCCTAGTGAGGCATGATCAAGGCCTCAGCGTTAGAGTATGATCAGATTGGGTATTGATCATTGTATAAGTTCCAAGCTACAAGGAACATATATTTTAAGATACTTTTAGTTAAAATATGAATGCAGAATTTTTTGTGAAGTTAAATTGTAATCATAGCATGATCAAAGAATCGATAATGATGTTGCATGGCACAGAAAATATAGTTGAGGTTCTAACTAGGTGTTGAGGTGTACAAAATCTGATAATATAAGTTATAGGGTACAAAAGTTGATTTTCTGTTAATCCATCGAGTGAGAAAGGTAAGAACTTGAGTTGTGAACTGATTATGCATGTTTATGAGATAATAAAAAGTGGATTTAATGTTGCAAAATCAGAACCATCAATTTAAATAAATTATAGGATGTAAGATGGAGCTGTTTTGCTTTGACAGTGGTTGCAATTGTAACATGTTTAGTCGGTGTATATTCAAGTAAAAGAACATCTAGGGGATGAACAGTCTTGTGCAATGTACATACCCAAGTGTAAGCTCATATGGATGTTAAAAAATGCACTAACCATCAAGGTTATATCCACATCTTTTAAAATTGCATCATTCTTATTACATGATATAAGGGTGAGCCTTGGCGCAACAGTAGAAGTTGCTCTATTGTAACCTTAAGGTCACAGTTTTAAATCCATAAACAACCTCTCCGATGTTGAAGCAAGACTACGTACATTGTCCCTTCCTTAAACTGCACAATGGCGGAAGCCTCGTGTAGTAGGTACACCCTTTTATATAATTCTTATTACATGATACTTCACCCAAAATTTCAGGATGAGAACTCTTATGAACTATTGTAAGTCCTAAGATCATTTAAATTGGAGAGGAGCAATAAAAGAATCTCAAAGTTTCCAAATCAAATGGAACATTCTATACGGCTGTTAGAACATGAGGAATCACTTCCTGAATCATGGCAAGATACTCCATGTCCTAAAAATTTGGCATTGTGTCAGTTCTTGAATGTTGACCAAGTTGAGCCACAGTGCTATCTAGACGAATTGGATAGTACCATGCACCCTTGTTTATATTTATTGAAACAAACAGCTAAAAATTAAGTGAACACGAGGTAGGCATCTGACCAGATCCTACTTTCTTTCTCTTTCTGGCCCTTGTAGAGGGTGGAGGGAGAGAGGGATGGATACCCTGTGGTATTTGCACCTATAATCGACCTGCATCCTGCATCCGACCATGAGCACCCCAACTAGAAGGGGTATTGCCAAAAGTGATTGTAGATTATGGGCATCCAGCACTTTATGGATGATTCCCTATTTTAGAGTAGTCCACGCAACATAGGTTCTGAGATTTCAGAATGACAATCCCCGGACCAGAAAGGCGATTCATAGGTAAATAATAATTGCATAGTTTCAGGATCTGCTTAGATATGGAAGTTCTTCAGTGCAATTAAAGCTTTAAAGTTCATTTGTGCTTTACCAAATTAGTGTAATGCAGAAATGATTTTTTTTTGGTTTTTAACTTCTAATGCAGAACGGAATTCAAGAGTCTGAAGGTCAACTAAAAAACTTAGATGTCCTACAACAAAACTGTGTTTGAATGAAGATATGATAAAGAAATTATCATGTACAAAAGGGTAGAAAATCATACTTTGCTAGAGAGCACGCCATAAGCCCAAAAACTTCCACCAGAGCATTCCAACTCCTCCCCAGATCACAGCATTTACAAAGGCCATCATAATACCCACTCTGAAAAAGTCAGGAATGTCTACAATGCCAGCTGTTAAAAGAAAAAGGAAAGAGAAAAATTCAGTTCCCATTTCATAAAAAATCAACCGTGAGAAAAACCATGCAAGTACAAACTTGAGACTCTGCACTACAGAAAAAAAAAAAAAAAAAAAGGTACTTGTTTCCTGCTTATGGTAAAAGTACCTTGAAGGCTAAATAAAAAGAGATGGAAATAAAAGTGGAATGCATTTGGTGACACGTGTAAAAACAAAATAATTAGCGGAAAATATCCATGAAATGTGTCTCAGAACAGACATAAAGAGCGAACTAAGTACTTTGCAGAAAACATCTATACCTCCATAATATGCAGCAGCTGGAGCACTACTATAGTGTGTCAATGCACCAAACAGACTTGTATTAAATGAGAGCGCGAGAGCTGCCAATACACCAGGAACTCCATATGCCAAGTGCATGGCAAGAAATGAAGAATAAAGTGCTCCTATATGAGCAACCTGGCTGGCAAATATATAGTGCATGAAGAAGTAAGCTGCTTGAAGAACACCAAACGCCAAAGGCCAACTCAATGACAAAGACTGGAGAGATTTTGCCAGAGAGTCAGATAACCATGTCACAATACCCAGGTTTGACAGTTGGCTTGCCATGCCTGATAAAATTGAAAACCACACAAATGTACCCCATGCTGATTTTTCACTCAAGCAATCATCCCAGTTCACAACTCCCAATAGAAGAAGTATGGAAAGACCAAGCATGGCAGCAACAGCACTTGCTATACCAAGAGAAGTTCTGCATACACAAAAAGCTCCATCAGTGATTCAACTTCAAAACCTTAAAAAGGCATCATGGCTCAAGAAAATTTGTCACAATCATACTCGTGGCTATCTGACACATTAGAGATGACTCAGTGGCTGACCTTCATGTGGATTATCTCCTGATTATAAGCTCTACGCACAGGAATCAGCACATTCCATTCTAGCAAAAAGATGAGATATATTCATGCAGACCAATTATGAACCACAATCCATCCATTGCTACTGTTAAGCCGAATACCACATTTTTCAGAGTTAAAAACCCCAGGAGGTTCTGACCATGTGAGAATGATTTATGGTGTAAGGAAATCATCATCCTAATCAAAAACCAATGTAGAATCTTCTTCGCAAGGCTCCTACAGCCAACCATAAATATAATGCTATTTCGTAAGTCCACGATAGTAATCTCTTTATGAGCTTGAAGAGGTGAATGTGATGGAACTTGAGCGAAACTCGATGTACAGAGTATAACCTAATGTTGGACCATGATCTCTAAACAGTGATAGAGTTGCATGCAAGCTCTAAAGTGGCATGCAGAGTAACAAATTATGGGTTTTATACAAAGAAGATAATCTCGAACAAATCCATACACAGAAAGCACAAATGCAAGAGTAAGACACTACCAGGGAATCATGTTGGGAAGCCAATTAGCAAGTATAGGGAAACCTGTAGAAGAGCAAATATTGTTGCCCAACTACTATTCCACAAGGGTAGTAAAAAACACTAAAATTCTACTAGACATGTAAATCTAAATAATTATAGCTTTGTAATGTAAGCACTTTCAGTTGTTCCTAAATATGGCATCATTCCTTTTCCCAAGAACATATCTAATTGGCTATTAAATCCACAATAAAAAGTCTTTGTACATTTCATAGTCATGGATGCAGAGAAATGATTGTTCATAAACTACATCATGGTTGATACCTCTAATATGTCTAGTGACTAATTGGTCTTCAGTTTCTGCTACAAGTTGTTGAAACTCTTATGTATATTCATCAATAGACTTCGACCATTAAAAATACTAATTTCAACACGGCAAATTCAATGGATTGGCAAAGGGCGATAGGTGACAAGATTGAGTACGATAGCAGGAGGCGCAGAGAGGACAATTGGGAGGTGGAAAGGAGGAAGAGAAAACCAGGTTTTACGCAAACCAGTGGGCTTTCAACTGTCAGTGACGTTTTCCCTAGGTCAAGAATGGATGATTCTCAAGGAAGGAGCATTTTTTTAGACCAAAACTGGTCCTACCAGTCATCTTGGAGCCTTTTTTGAGACCAAAACTGGTCCTACCAGTCATCCTTGTTTGATTTACGTTTGAAGGGAGATGGGCGGTTCAAACTTTTCGAACAAGGTTTAAGTGGTTTTCTTTGTGCTTATCGAGAGAAGGAACAGAGGTGCTGATAGAAGAAGCAACAAGACCTAGGGTTTATTCTATCTGTCTGGACCTCATCGCTGTTGAATGGTTGATGGAGAAAGTGGAGGAAGCCAGGCTTGCGCAGAGGAATGGAAGTTTTAAACAGGTTCGTCGAGGTCACAACCATGTTCTTCTGGTAGAATCTTACTCGAATCGACGAGGGAGCTTCCTCCGGTTCACCATGATCGAGAATGGTACTCATCGCACCATTTACGTTTCGGATGAACCTAAAGGAGCTGGGTGGCGCAACATGGCTGAGGGCTTAAAAGCCATTCTGCATGGAAATGCTCTTCATCTGGTAAAAGCTCTGCTGAAGAGATGAACGATGCTCCAAATAGGGAAGGTCAACAGGATAAGATGTCTGATGGCATTAATGTCATTGTATTCCCGACGCGTAAGGCTTTGAGGGTGCTCCAAATATGGAAAAAGCCTCTACGAAGGATGGGGTGAATGGCCATGCGTTTTACGTTGCTTCCGATAAGCAACCCACGAGACCTCATGAGGTTCTGGTCACTCAAAAATATGATGAGTTCACTTGGACCGAGATCGAAAATGAGCTTGAAGCTATCGTAGGTCACGATGTTCATTTGGTTCTATTGGATGTTGCCAGGGCGATTCTCCATTGTCGAAGCACAGAGGAGGCACTCTCTCTTACTCGAGGGCAAGTTGCTGAGACGAAGTCGGGCATCCACTTCCAAACCTGGACGGGTGAATTACAGTGGAAAGACATGATGATCTCTTGTCGAAATGGATGGATTGGTGTTGAAGGAATCACACTGGACCGTTGGAAGATGGAAATTTTCAATAAGATAGCAAATATGTGAGGAGGCATGCTTGATATTGTCTCAACTACAGTTCGAGGGCGTTCCATGGAAATGGTGATCATGAAGGTTGTCGGTCACCTGTCTGGTTTCTTGCCAGCTTTTATCGGAATCAATGATGGTGACTGGTGCATGGATTTAAAGATTTTTGATCTTCAAAGAAGGTGGATTATGGTGGAGAGTGATGACATGATGATAATCCAGACTCCCAGCAGCTGAAACAATACACGGTAACAATCACCGGAGGTCACAAGCATGTCGGCGCCGGAGCTCCTTCCCGGAGAAGACGACGACAAAGAGCAAACATGTGCGTACGGCCACGACTAATGGGAGCGACGCGCCAGACTCTGGGATCGGGTCAGATGGCAGGCGAAGTCGAGGTATACGACAAAGCACGTCCTCTGAGCGTTTCAATAGGGTGTCGCCACGTGGTGCAAGTCATGATGAACGAAACTGCTCTGATGCGGAACCACATTCTTTTGGATCATTATGGGCCCAGTAAAGCCTACTCTCCTCATAAATCAGGCCCCTCTAAGACCCATAAACCCAGCGAATCCGTAGTAACAAACGGACTAGGCCTTAAGGTTTATAAAAGGTGGTCCCAAAAATTGCGAAAAGATGTTGTGGGCTCTTGTTTTGAACGTTGGCAAATGGAGGGGTGGATCTCTGGTGGGTCCAACAAGGAAGTCACATCGTACCCTAGTGACGACCATGTTTCGGAGACCATTCATGAAGAAGGTAGCAGAGATGATGATGGGAGTCTCATCAGGCCCAATTGGCGAAGTTCTTGCTAGCTAATGAAGTCGCAGAGGATGACAACAACTTCACAGCTCGGACGGATCAAAAGAAGGTACGTTCTGTGGTCTTAATTGTCAACACTGTCTCTTTTGATCTTCCCTCTATCAGTTAGCCTCTTCTTCTTCCTCTCAACACTTCTCAACCTCCCCTCCATCCCGGCATGGAAAATACTGGCACCCTGATTGTTGACCAACTAGCGCCTGTGAATGAAATGTGTGGAGAGGCAGTCGAACCTGGTACAGATAGAAGCGGGAACAAGGAATCTTTGAAGCAACAGCCTAATTGTATGACAATAGCAAAGTTTTTGAACTCCATGGACATCCAGCTGGTGGACAGATCCACGAACACCATTGTCACGGTCTAAGTCTTGGTGTGGCCTGGGTTTGTGTGGTTTTCAATGAAGATATTAATCTAGAATATTCGTGGTTGTGGTTTTGGGGATAAATTAAGGAGCATTAGGAAAACTATTTGTTCTATTAAACCAAATATCGTTGCCTTGCAGGAAATAAAGAGATCTGAAGTCTCACAAAGTTAATTTGACAGATTTGGAGGTCTAAATTTTCATATTGGGATTTGCTCTCGACCACGGGTTCGTCGGGAGGAATTCTTATCCTCTAGGATAGTCGCTCCGTCCAAGTGCTGGAATCGTTTGCTGCGACTTTTTCTATCTCCATTAAGATTGCAGGCAATGAAAAACCGGATTGGTGGTTCTCTACAGTCTACGGTCCTTGTATTAGGCGTGATCGACAAGCTTTCTGGGTTGAACTTGCCGGTCTTTCTACTCTTATATCGAGTAATTGGTGCATAAGGGGTGATTTCAACGTCACTCGCAGAATGGCTGAAAAGTTTAATTGTTTCACCGCTTCGGCCAGTATGAGGGAGTTTGATGCATTAATTGATGAACTTCAACTTCGGGATCCCGATCTACTTAATTTGCCTTTCACATGGACCAATAACCAATCTTCACCAGCTATGTCCAAACTTGACAGATTCATGTTTACTTCGAGTTGGGAGGATATCTTCCCTTTATCCAGACAGGAAGTTGAATACCGGATAACCTCTAATCATTGGCCAGTTACACTAAATACTTCCATTGGAGTGTGGGGTCCCTCTCTGTTTAGATTCGAACACGTTTGGCTCTCTTATCCGAACTTCAATAAACTAATTGTCCAATGGTGGTTTACCCCCGTGTGCCACGGTTGGGTTGGTTTCTGCTTCATGAGGAAGCTGAAAATCCTCAAGGAAAAGCTCAAAAAGTGGAGTAGAAACTTCACAGCTTATGACGCTATCCACCGCTCTCAAGCGCTTGATAGACTAAAGACCATTGATTCTCAATTGGGGTCTAATTCAAGTGATAGCAACAAAAGGCAGATATGTATTGAGCTATTACAGGAACTTCAAACAATTGACTGTAAATTGGACAGAATTGCTCGTCAAAAAGCTTAGATCAAATGGGCTAAAGAGGGAGAAATAAATTCCAAATTTTTCCATCAGTTGCTCAGCATCAGGAAATCAAAAAACCTGATCACTAATATGGAAAATGATGATGGGTCCATTGTTGACGATGCTGACGAGATATGCCAAAAGATTATCAGCCATTTCTCTAGCGTGTTTGTTGATGATAATAATGGCAGCTGGGGCATTGAGGGCATTAACTGGAACAAGATTAGCCAGAATTAGGGGCAATGGCTTGAAAGGCCTTTCGACATGGGAGAAGTCAAGATGGTTGTTTTCAACTGTGATGGGGAGAAGGCCCCAGGGTCGGATGGCTTCACTATGCTATTTTATCAAAAGAATTGGGACGTCCTCAAGGATGATGTTTTCAAAGTGATGGAGGAGTTCTTTCACGATGATATTCTCAATAAATGCACCAATGAAACCTACATAAGCCTTGTACCCAAAAAAGTTAACTCTATTAAAGTCAGTGACTCAGCCAATTAGTCTCACCACCAACCTTTACAAGATCATTGCCAAGGTCCTTGCAACTCGTCATTGACGGTTCCTCCACTCCACAGTGGCCGACACTCAAATGGATTTTGTGCTGAATCGACAAATAACTGATGCGATACTAATTGCCAATGAATTTGTGGATGACTAGCGATCGACATAGCAACAAGGCTTCTTGTTAAAAGTGGGCTTCGCTAAAGCCTACGACTCGGTTAAATGGAGCTTCCTCGATTTTGTGATGGAGAAGAAGGGCTTCGGAGATTGGTAGCGAAGATGGATCTAGGTATGCCTATCTACAGTCTCTTACTCTATCTTTGTTAATGGTCGCCCAAAAGGTAACATTCAGGGTTCCAAAGGTTTGCAGCAAGGGGACCCATTATCCCCCTTCCTTTAGACCCTTATTGCGGATGTTCTGGACGACCTTACTTCCAAGGCAAAGGACAGATGCCTGATGCATGGTTTTATGGTTGGGAAGGAAAAGGTGCATGTTTCTCATATTCAATTTGCGAATGATTGTCTGTTCTTCATAAAGAACGATGGTCACAACACGAAGACCACATTATCAACAGTTTATGTTTCATACTGGGTCTCAGGGTCAATCTCTCCAAATGTCAGCTAGTGGGTATAAATATTCCGAAGGATGAGGTGAATGCTATAGCTAGGATGATTGGTGTTTCAACGGGCACACGGCCTCTACACTATTTGGGGATGCCCCTTGTGGGCAACCCACTAAAAATGTCATTCTGGGAACCTGTCATTCAAACAATTAGTAAAAGGGTGGATGGGTGGAAGAAGAGCTATCTTTCAAGGGGAGGTCGTATTATCCTGCTCAGGTCAGTATTGGAAGCAATCCCAACTTACTTTATGACTACTTTTCGCATGCCATGAATGGTGGCTGCTCTCATTGAGAAATAAATGAGAGCATTTCTTTGGAAAAATGAGGAGCGCGATAAGGGTTCATTTTTGGTTAAGTGGGCAAAGGTTAAAATGGATCTGAAACATGGTGGGTTGGGCATAGGTGATCTTCTCTCGAGAAATAAAGCCTTGGCTGAGAAGTCGTTATGGCGTTTTTTGACTAAAAAGAATTCTCTCTGGGCTCAGGTTATAAGAAGTCGTCATGGACTATAAGACAACAATAGGGATGCCAGTATCTCCTTGCGTGTTTCATTCAAATCCCCTTGGAAATTCATCCATTCGATTTACCCTACTTTTTCACCTTTGATCCATTTCAAAATTGGTAATGGTTCTTCTACCCATTTTTGGGAAGGCATTTGGTGTGCTTTGTCTCCTTTCAAGGTACTATTTCCCAATATTTTTACCATTTCCAGCCTCCACAATGCTCCCATTTCTTCTTTCATAAATCCTGATCCCAACTCCAGTGAGGGCACTCTTTACTGAAACCTTCACCTAACGCGCAACCTTCCTCGTCCAGCACTAGAGGAGGAGATTCCAATCGTTTTGGATTGCCTTGCCCCCGCTCCGCTGCAGGATACGGATGACCGTATCGTTTGGGCTGAGGGGTCTTCTGGGAAGTTCTCCACAAAATCTTTTTTTTCAAATCATCAACTCTTCAGCCAATTCCCCCATTTTCCCACATTTCACGTTCATTTGGTCTACAAACGTCCCCCTCAAAATCAAAACTCTTGGCTGGCTCATTGCTTTGAACAGACTTAATTGTGCTGATATGCTTCAGAAGAGGTTCCCTAATTTCATCTTATCCTCTTCCAGGTTTTGCCTTTACAGATTGAATGATGAGACAGCTGATCATGTGTTTTGCGATTGTGCTTTTGTGAAGGAAGTTTGGTCTAAATGGTCAAGAAGATGTTCGAAGCTATGCCCCCCTGATGATGTTTCTCTTTTTAGATGTCCTGATAGTTTAATAGATAATGTTTGTAAAAAGTATTGGATCTGTGTTCTTTTTATTGTTTTGTAGAGTGTGTGGGCTGAGAGGAATGGTCGAGTTTTCAGATACTGTTTTAGTTCTAGTAGGAAGGTCTGGGAGAAGAGTCTCTTTTTGTTCGTTGGATGGGTTAGTTCTAGCCAACTATCCCTAGGGTACAATTTTGGGGATTGGGCTCTGAACTAGCATAACATCTTGGCTACTTTGTAATTTTTGCAAGATATCTCATCCCTCTTTCTGTACTTTTTCTACTTTCTATCTAATATATCTATCTATGTTTCAGTCAAAAAAAAAAAAAAAACTACACCAATCTAAACAGCAGTATTGCTGCAACTACTAGGTTTGTTCAAAGAGTCTTTGAACTCTTTTGCCACTGATTTTGTAAAAAGCAGTAAATGTAGTATCTAGCACCTAGTTTACTTTTAAAACTGCTAATTACACCCATGAAGCCGTCTTTTGAAGAAATACAGGCCACAATACTTTATGAAAAACACTTTAACAAATATTAACCTCAATGAAATACAATACACTACCAATTCATTCGAAGATTTTTTACTCAAGTGACTTTACATTCAAAGCCTCAACTCAACCAAGGACCCAATTTACTTCCACTAACCTCATTGACCTTGATGCAAGATTGACATAATAAAATGTCTAGAGAGGTTCAAAAAGTTTAATTTTAAACTTTTATTTGCAAAATAAAGTAAAAAAACTCAAAGAAGAAAAACAAAACTAAATTAAAGCTCACAACGAAAAGAGAATCTTTATAGAAAGAAAGAAGAGTAGTAGAGGACTTGTGCTCTAGATTGATGATCTCTTTAAACTACAAGACCCCTTTATATAGGCTCTTTTCTATAGAAGGTTATAATTCATTTACACCAAAATAAATACATTAAATGACTACAAAATCAATTCTCATAAACTTGGAGGTCGTGGAATTTGAAATGGGGTATTCAAAACATTTATAACACTCCTCCTTTGAATATCATAAGTGAAAATATGTCTCGTTAAAACCTTACTCTATAAAACCCTTTGGGGAAAAAAAAAACTAGTGAAAGAAAAAGAGTACAATTCTCATGGAATCTTATATTGTTTTGGACTATCTCAATAAAAACTTGGCTAGGAAAACCGAGTGGGACAAAACCATAGCAAAAGAAAAAAGAGTATAGTAAACTAAAACAATAACTCCCTCTTTTAATTCTCCTCCTCATGATGATATGCATGAATTTTCTTATGTTGTTTTACTTGAAATGTCTCTCAGTCAACGCATTCCCAATATTAAACGCAAGTTTCTTAAATGTTGTGGTCAACATAGCTTTTGTGAACAAGTCTGGAAGATTATAACTCAATCTTATTCGTTGGACATCAATTCACCGTTCTTCAAAAGCTCGTGTGTAAAAAAGAATTTTTATGAAATATGTTTGGTTTTGTCACCTTTAATATAACCCTCTCTTAATATACGTTGCATTATCTTCATATAATATTGTAGGACAATTTTTTATGGAAGATAATCTACATGATCCCCAAATATGTTGGATTATAGATCTCAACCATACACATTCACGACTTGTTTCATAAATTGCAAGAATCTCAGAATAATTTAAAGTAGCAATCATTGTTTGCTTTACAAATCACCATGATATTGTAGTGTCATCGTAAGTAAAAACATATTCAGCTTGTGACCTTGCATCATGAGTGTCTGATAAGAATCCAACGTCTACATATCTAAGCAGATTTGATTTTGTTTTTCTTAAGTAAATGGACCCAAATCACTTGTTCCTTGAATATAATGTAATATATGCTTAACACCATTCCAATGTCTTCGAGTTGGTGCAAAGCTATGTCTTACAAGCAAATTAACAGAGAAGGTAATATTTGGTCTTGTAAAATTTGCATAATACATAAGTAAACCTATTGCACTAAAATACGATACTTTAGGACCAAGAACCTTTTCAGCATTTTCATAAAAAGCGTCTTTATTTACTTCAAGCGACCTAACAACCATTAAGGAATTTAATGCATGTGCCTTGTCCATATGAAATTACTTTAAAACTTCTGCAATATAATTTGATTGATAAACAAGAACTCCACGTGGAAGATTCTCGATTTGTAAGCTGAGACAATTTTGTTTTTCTAAGATCTTTCATCCCAAACTACTTTCTTAAATAACTAGATGTTTTCTTTAATTTCTTCATGAGTCCCCACAATATCTAAGTCATCAACATATACAGCAACAATCACGAACCTAGATGATGATTCTTTGATAAAACACATGGGTAAATTTAATTATTCACATAACCGTCTTTAAGCAAACATTCACTGAGGCAATTGTACCACATGCGACCAGATTGCTTTAATCCATAACTATACAAGAGATACTTATGCCTCTTCATGAGACATTTATTCCTCAATCTATTCCTCTTCGGGAATACTTGTACTTTTCTCAATTTTTGTTCATATCTTCCTCTTTTAAGAAGTTGTGTTCTTTGATTTAACCAATCAACTACGCTTCGGGAGTGCCACATATTCATGTGTTAACACATGAACAAATTGTCTTACAAGGAGTTAATCATTGAATGCATCAGTTAACTGATTTGCAGTTCTTTTACACATGATTGATCCCGTGAACTTTTAATTCATTACTGACTTATCCTTTGAATTTCTAGTTCACATTTCCTTATATTGCACTTTAGCAATCTTACGCATCGTTCCTCTAGAATTGACTTTCCTTCCCCTAATAGTGGGAAAACTATTTCATATTAACTTATATATATATGTGTGTGTGTGTGTGTGTGATATCTATTTTCTCAAATATCTTTAAAATTAAGATAGATCTTAAGAATCAAATAAAGACATCAATTGCCAATATGAAATCTTGCTTCGTTTAACAACATAATATTCAGAGACATATAATGTATTTAACTTTGGTATAAATGAATTGTAACCCCCTATGGCAAAGAGCCTATATAAAAGAGTCTTGTACTTTAAAGAGATCATCAATTTAAAGCACAAGTTCTCTACTACTCTTCCACCCTTCTTTAAAGATTCTCTTTTACTTGCAAGCTTTAGTTTTGTTTTGTTTTTCTTTTCTGAGTTTTTACTTTATTTTGCAACACGTTATCAGCAAGAATACCTTAATAAACCAAGGAAATTACTTGACTAAATTGTAAAAGGTATATCACGATAAGTGTCGGCATGGTTTTGCTATTATATTGCAGTAAGCTTCATTTTTTATTATTATATTATTTTATTTGATATATTTTATTAAATTATTTACATAGCTTGAAGTTACTATGAATCATTTTATATTTTGTTTATCACAGTCTGAGGCAATAATGTCTTTTTTTTTTTTATTCACATAGCCTAAAGTTATTTAGAGAGAATTTTATAGCCTGAAGCTATATTGAAATACATTGTATATAATCATCGCCAAAAACTATGTAAATATTGTGATTTTTTTATCAAGAAGTTCTTATGATCATATGCACCTAAAGTTGCAATATAAATTAAAAGCTATGTGGAATAATTATTGAAGAAGACAATATTTTTACACCTTAAATATTCTCCTTGAGTAGCAAAATATAGTGCTAAAGACTTCTCAAAAAAAAATGTGATAAAGCATCACCACGCTCATCAGCTAATTTTATAACATTCCCTAAAGTGAATGTTATGTTTTATTAATGATCATGAATGAGAAAATTAATATAACAAAAGGCCATGAACATGGACATCAAAGGCCAAGATCATAGATTAAAGAATAAATATGGCAAAGGCAATGATCATGTATGAGAAAGTGAATATGGTAAAAGCGGTGATTGAAAGTTATTTTGGGAACTATGATGGCTCCTATTATTGGAAATATGTTTATAGCCATTTGAAATATATTTACAATGCCAATAGAACTGAAACAATATTATTGCAACACAAGAAAAATGTGAAAGTTTATGGAATAAACCAATGAAGTATAAAAGTATTTGCAATAGGGGTGGAATAAAATGACATTAATTGTGTACCGTGTTATACAACCAAATGATTGATCTTTTTCAAGCCTCAATAAAAAAATAGAGGTTGAATTGAAAATTTATTTATGGCCAAAAGCCTATATAAGGGGGTATTTGGATTGTAAACAATGTACACAAGATCTACACAAGGCTTACACAAGTCTAGATCAATATGAGAATGAAATCCCTCCCAATTTCTCCATTCTTTCTCTCGAGCTTGTCTCCTTTACTTGTTCAATTGTAGCTTCTCCCCTTCATTTTACAACATTAATCCTATTTTTAATTCAAGTTTCCTTCACTTAGACAAGTTTCTACTTTGGCAAAATTCTGTTATAGTTGTAGTTCTAGATGGTTTCTAATTTATTTTCATAGTAAATCTCGTTTCTATCATTTTGGCTGTAATAGAAAGTGTTTATGAATGTCTAAATTGAGTTCTTCTGTGCATGTACACTTCCTTGTGTGTTTTCTAAAAAGAATTACAAACTAGTATACCAGAAAATTTAGCACTATACCATAATCAGGACACTAAAACGTACCCAAAGATCCACAATGAAACCACAAAGAGCATTGTCCCAATCATGACCCACTCATTCTTTGAAACAGGCCCCATCTCATTCAGCTTCGTTGTTGCCATAGCAGAAGCATCCACTATTTCACCTTCCTCAAGAGGAAAAACCTTGGATAGGAGAAAAGGAGTGGCCAAAAGAGAAACAAAAGCAGGTAAGCATGCAGCTTTGAACCAAGAAACCCATGGATTTCCAATTTGGACCCCAAGTTCCCCTGCTAATTTGAGCATCAGCAAGTTATTAGCTGCAGCAGTTAGGAAAAGAGCACTTGAGTTACCAGCAGACTGTCATGGCCACACAAGATCATAAATAAGTTGTAAGAATAAATGGTGAAAGACATCTTCATAAAACAACTCAATCAGCAAATAAAACTCTATGTTGCTAAAAAAGACACCAAAATAGGAACTTTTGATTGATTGAAGAAAATAGAATTAGGTTGTGGTTGATAGCTGAGAAAATTGCTATTTTCTTGAGAAAATGATAAATTTGAGTGTTTGATTGTCTATATTTTCTCGAGAAATTTTGTCTCAAACCCCTTATTTTCTCACCAAAAATTTAGTTTTCTCATGAGAAATTATTTTAATACCAATGAGTCTTTCCATGCACATCTTTAATGAAACTTCTTTCTTTTCCCTTCTCTTTGCACCTGTTCATGCATATCTTCAATGGAACTTTTTTTCCCTTCTCTTTGCACCAATTGAGTACATAAATATGTTATTCTACCTACAAAAAAGTGTAACTACAATATAACTACACCTTCATGCTCATTGGATCATTTATTACACACATTGAGATGAATAAAACATACACATCCAACAAACATGAAGGCATAGCTGCATTTGTATACTTTTGTACTTAGAATAACATTTTCCTTATAAAATTAGCTTGAGAGATTATTTTTTGAGAAAACAATATATGATTTTCACAATTTTCTCAGCTATCAAACGTACCATTAGTAAAGAAAAAGTTTGGGGAATCGGAATCATAAAGAAGATGCTATCATTATGCAGTGAGTTCACAAATTTGAATTCCGAAATCATGCTAGTAAACAGATAAAAATAAAGGGAATTTTGGAGTGATTACATGTAACTGCGACATAATTAAAAAAGATCCAAGCTTCCTTCCCGATCTACCATCCTGCTTGCCACGACCACCAGAAGACAACGAGAGAATCGACTTAATCATCGGCAAGAACACACCTCCAGCTCTAGCAACCGTGCTCGGCATCGCCAGAGCAACCAAAGTCTCCCCAAACGCCAATCCATAAGCAAGCCCCAACGCCGTCTTCCCGAACCACTTGACGAAGTACGTCGCAACACGATCCCCAAGCCCCGTCTTCACAAAAGCCCTGGCAATGAAGTAGGAGCAAACAATCAGCCAAATCACATCGGTCGTAAACCCCCGAAACGCGTTCGAGAAAGTTAGCGTTTTGGTCACGATTGACGTCGTTAGCGCCAGAAACGCCCAAGCGCCTAGCGGAAGAGGACTCAGAATCAGTCCAACATTCGTCGCTGCGAAGATCGCGAGTAATTGCCATGCTTGTGTGGATACTTCAACTGGCTTTGGAATCAAGAACCGAATGATGAGTCCAATTGCGACGGAAATCGCTACAGGGACGAGCTTCGCGCCTTGAGAACCATAGCTCTTGCTCTTCACGTACGAGGATGCTGAGGAGGAAGCTCGGATTGGTCTGTGAGAGTAGCGTTTTGATAGGATGAGCGATAGAGATGATCGGGAATAGAAGAACGGGATTATTGAGTTGTTCTGCGAGTGAGGACGAAGAGCGTTGCATTGTAGAGATTTAGAAGGATTAGAGATATAGAATGGTGAGGATTTGCGCAAGAATGTTTGAGTTCTTGGCGGAGAGATTCGAATGGTGGAGGGAGAAAAGAAGAAGAAGCTCTCCGGCATTTACAGAGCTTCTGCTTTGCTGCTCCCTAGGAGTCTGAAACGGATGAGACGAGGGAAATGCCAGCCACTGTTGCAAAGCTTCGCGCATCACCGTACAGTCGGTGATACAGTGGCCAAGACAATATTGTACTATCTTAATTTTTTCTTATTGCATCGTGGCCATGCTCGCTGTTTTCCTAAGGGAGTATATATTTTTGGAAAGGAAAAGAGGGGGAATACCCAGCAAGAACAATTAGCACACTACATCTCGAACTCTCCTAGGCCAAGTAGCCCCAGTTGCATCTTCCCTCAAAATATTGAGTAACCCACGGGGAGGGGAAGACAGGATACACACTCCCCGATTGAACTTCAAAGCCTCAGTAGCCAAATAGTCTGCTGCTCTATTACCTTCTCTGTAAATGTGCTCAACTTGAACTATCCAATCTCTCTGAAGGAGTCTTCTACACTCTTTTACCAAGTTGGAAAGGCTAAGCTGCGGCAGACTGTTGCCTTTTAACCAACCAGCCACCATAGCCGAATCTGTTTCGAAAACTATAGAACGATGACCCTCATCCCAAGCAAGACGTAAGCCATGAACAGCAGCCCATAATTCAGCTTCAGTTGCAGTACAAGAACCAATATTAGCCACAAACCCCCTCAACCACATACCACGATAGTCACGGAGAAGACCGCCACCCCCTGCTCGCGATGAAGCATTCTTAAGACATCCATCAGTATTAAGCTTAGTCCAACCATGGTTGGGAGTACACCAGCCTACCATCTTCACCCTCTCTATCAGTCCATCATCATGGACCGCCACTTTGGCTTGAAAAGCATGAATGATTTCAGCCACTTTCCCTTTAAGCCAAGCCATGCTATACTCGAAGTGAAAACGAAGATTACGAAATATTAAATCATTCCTCCATTTCCAAAGAGCCCACACAGCCACTGTAAAGTAGGAAGCCCAGTCATAGTCAACATTACAATCATTAACGCCAGCAAGATTATGAGCAAGCCAGCTTTGGAAATCTAAATTGCTCTGAAGATGATACTCAACTGGTTGCAATAGACGCTTCCATAATTGCACGGCTCTAGAGCAATTTCGAAAAATATGATCAACATCCTCGATACATCCCACACATTCAATACAGTCAGATGCCATGGTGAAACCCCTTTTCATCCGCTCAGCATTGCACATGATCTTTCGATGCGCAACCATCCACAAAAAAGTCTTGCATCTTTGAGGAACTTTAAGCTTCCAAATCGTCCTCCAAAGGGAATTAGGATCTCCCATAAGAGTGCCAGTAGAAATAGTATAAGCAGAGGCCACCGTTAATATGCCACTCTGAGAAGCTCCCCAACATATGCCATCTGCAACCTCCTCCTCATCCCATAAGAGCACAGCAGCAAGTTTATTTTCAACCTCAAAAGGGAGTAAACCTGATAGAGCATTCCAGTCCCACCCTGAGCCCTTCACCCAATAGCTTGAGACAGGCCTATACATCTCCACCAAACTCAAATCCCGCATTTTCATATTGATTAAGGCCACCTCACCTACCCATGTATCAAGCCAAAAAAGAGTGTCCTTACCATTACGAACTAGAGCCCGCACTCCGCTACGTAAAATCGGCGAGGCTTTAACAATGCCCCACCACGCATTGGAAGCCCCATTCTTAGGCTGCAACCTATCAATAGTAGCTTCCCGATGCAGATACTTCATGGAAACAACTCTGGCCCAAAAGCTATTCTTATCTGTAATTAGTCTCCATCCCAATTTGGCCAAAAGAGCCAAGTTCATATAAGCCATACTCTTAATGCCAAGACCACCGTCCTCCATAGGTTTGATGATGATTTCCCACTTAATGAGGTTGACGCCCTGCTTCTCATTAGACCCTCCCCATAGAAAACGTCGAACTAATTTATCAATGGTATTACACACCCCTATTGGTAACACCATAGTCTGCATGATGTACATGGGAATAGAGTTAAGCACCGATTTAACTAGAACCAATCTACCCGCAAAGGACAAGAATTTTGTCTTCCACCCCTCCAATCGAGTAGTCACTCTCTCAATGATGTACTGAAAGTCAGCAGGTCGGACCCTCCCATGAATGGAGGGAGCACCAAGATACCGACCCAAGTTGTCCGTAAGGGGAATACCAGAGATAGTAGATATGTCTTGAGCCACCGCAAGCTCCACATTGTGAGATACAAATATATGAGATTTCTGGTAGTTAACTCTTTGGCCCGAGCACGCACAAAATAGATCCAGGCACTTCATAATAACCTTTATCTGCTCTGTAGATGCTTCCGCAAACAAAACCATATCATCTGCAAAGAAAAGGTGGGAGATAGAAGGACCATTACGAGAAAGCTGTATGGGTTTCCATTCCTTTCTCTCCACTGCCCCATTAATCAAATGACCCAATCTTTCAATACACAGAACAAAAAGATAAGGCGAAATTGCATCCCCTTGCCGAACTCCGCGCTCAGGAGAGAAACAATCCAAAAGATCCCCATTCCAGACAATCGACATCCTAGAGGAAGAGACACAATGCATCACATTTCGGATCCACCCATCACCAAGACCAATCTCCTTCAACGAGTCTTCAATAAAATCCCAAGATAATCGATCATAGGCCTTTTCAAGATCAATCTTAATTGCCATATGAGAAACACCACTCTTCTTAGTTCTCATTGAATGAAGGACTTCTTGATACACAATGACATTATCTGTAATTTGGCGACCAGGAACAAAGCTGCTTTGGTTGGGAGAAACAAGACTAGGGAGGATCATCTTTAGCCTATTTGTCATAGCTTTTGTAATCACTTTATAGCCCACGTTGCAGAGACTTATAGGTCTAAGCTGGGTCAATAATTCAAGATGCTGAACCTTCGGTACTAATACCAACAGAGTATCATTGAACCCATCTGGAAGCTTTCCTGACACCCAAAAGTCTTGAACAAGCTTGTAGACAGAAGGCCCCACTGTAGGCCAGAGGCGTTGATAAAAACCTGCATGAATACCATCCGGGCCTGGCGCTTTGAAGGGAGCCATATCAAATAAAGCCTGACGAATCTCTTCAATCTCAAAGGGCTGATGAATCCTTGCCATGACAGCACCATCTAGAATTGGAAAACCCCCTTTAGGAAACTCAGACATATCCCCGCAAGGTTCTTTTGAAAATAACCTGGTATAAAAATCTTGAATTAGATGCTTCAACTGAGCTGAATCTGAAACCCAATTTCCATTTGCACCTTTTAACCTCTCAATGACATTCCTACTCCGACGAATGACTGTAGTAGCGTGATAGAACTTGGTATTGCGGTCACCCGAAAGGATCCAGTCGGCTCTAGATTTCTGAAACCACGAAAGTTCTTCTTGATACAGAACAAGGTCCAGCTCCTTCTTAAGCTTAGACTCCAAAAGATGAATACGGTGTGTAGGGTGTTTAGATAAGACACGTTGAATGCCTGCAAGTCTCGCCCAGAGCCTCTTCTTCCTCCTAGAAATACTCCCAAACTCGGTACTATTCCATGAAGTAAGAACCGAGGCTATATGCCGATTATTTGTATCCAAAGATCGGTCACGACTCCAATTCTCCTTAATGACATTGTAAAATCCCGGATGAGTCAGCCAAGCTGCCTGAAATTTAAACTGCGTTGGCCTTACAGTGGCACTTGAACCCTTTAAACGAACCAAGATAGGAACATGGTCGGAGTGATGTTTAGGAAGGTGAATCACTCTAGCGTCCTCAAACATATGCCTCCAAGCTAAATTACATAAAACTCTATCCAGGCGAGCTCCCTTAAACTGATCCCCTATACCCCTACTCCAAGTATAGGCTTGTCCGAAAAATCCCATGTCCAGCAAATCATGATCAAAAATCCAATCCCCAAAATCAGAGCTTCCATGATGAGCCACAACATTCCCACTACTAACTTCTTCGGAACATACCACCGCATTAAAATCACCCGCAATAATCCAAGGCTCACTCATATCAAAAACATTCTTATTAAGATCCCTCCATAATAGCTTCTTCAAACTGGCTGTAGGACTACCATAAACAACAGATAACAACCACTGATGCATACTACTATCCCGAACCCTCATATGGATAAACTGGGGATGAGTAGCGATAATATTTATTTGACAAGAACTATGCCAGAACACCCAAATACCACCACTGAAACCCAATGATTCTACCCGGACCCATTCATCAAAACCCAGCTTTTTACAGAGAAAATCTGCCTGAGATCCACTCACTTTGGGCTCTAACAACCCCAATATGCCTGGTTTATGCATCTTAAGCAGGTCTTTCAGGGAACGGTAGAACTCCTTCGAAGCCGCCCCTTGACAATTCCAGATCATAAAATCCATAAAAACAAGATAAAGTAGGCTACTCACCCCTACGGAAGACCAAAAAATTGACAAGCACGGCTTTAAGAGGAGAACCCTCCATCAACAATATCCATCCTCCCAAGCGATTCATCCTTGTCACTAGGAGCTTCGTTATGCACCCCAACCAGATTAGCTTTTGTTCCACCAAGTTCCCGCCTACCAATAGCAGGAACATGCCCAGATTCCACCACAATAGGAGGATCTTGATGATGTTCTGGTATCAAATTAATTGTAGGATGAATACCCTCCATGTTCTCAACCTGATGCTGGGGATGAGAGACCACCGATCGAGAAATCAGCTGACCTCTATTGGACCCACGCACCACAATATGTTCCTCCGCAGCGGCAGCTTGCTTGGATTGAGAAGAGGTAGAAGTGATGTCACGAGTTAGTAAATTCTTCTTTATTCGAACCGCATTGCTGGTCTCTACAGCCACTTGAGTGCTTGGGCCATTATCCACTTCCTTAGTATTTATTTGCATATTGGGCCTTCTCCCTTTACTCTTGACATATTCATTAAGTGATATCCCTGAGCCCATGTGCACGCCAATATCCTTATCAAGATGCGACCCATCTCGTTGATCACTATCAATATTTTTCTCAGGATTATCCTCAACCGCTAATGCCGCATACCGAGAAGTATGTTGCTGAAAACTAGCATTTTGTTTAGCACCAATCAGTGGCATATCCCGAGGATCACGTCCAGCTCTCCCACTCTTTCCATTTTCAGTTTTGGTCATACCTCTACGAGATCTTCTAGAAGCCAACATCCATGGCCCATAACTTTCGGTTATTTCCTGATTCACCGGAGGCTCAGCCGGCCTAGCTTGAACTCCGACCACATCTTTAACACCTCCGGCCAGCCCTTCCGCCTGTCCACCGTGATGAGGCGTCTCTTGGCCCTCATTCTTTGGACACGCATCTTTCCGATGCCCATAACATCCACAATCAAAGCAAATTAAATGGATCCCCTCGTATTCAATCCGTCGAACCCGACGTCGCAAAGTGAATTTAGATAGAAGTGGCTTGGTTATATCTACCTCCACACATATACGCGGGAACTTCCCCCTAGAGACGGTGCTTGTTGCATCATCAATCTTCACCGGACGACCAATACGCGCCCCTACTTTCATGAGGAAGTCATAGTCATAGTATTCAATTGGGAGACAAGGGATTCGCACCCACACCAACAATCTATCCATGTTCACCTGCCCCGGGTCAAAATTAGGATGCCATTGCCGCACTGTCAGATAATGATCAAAGATCATCCATGGGCCCCCAAATTTTGCATACTCATAATCCTCCTTGGAGGCAAACTTGACAAGAAAATAGTCTTGATCAATAGCAACTAATTCAATAGGAGCCTTCGGACGCCATAGGGCCTTAATCTTACGTAACAGGAATGTAAATCCAATTGTTCTGCCCAACAATTTGATAATAAGTGTCTGTCTCCATGGGCGACGTAAGCGCCTCTTCTCCTCCTTGGATATGTGAATGACTGGACACTCGGACTCGGACTCCTCAGCCTCCATCTCTCCTTCATCATCTGAGGTCCAATCCTCATCGGACGTCTCACCATCATCCATCCGTCCCGTATAGCCCAAAAGTTTGTCTCTAAATGTTGGCAAAGGGGCGAACATCCCATTCTCCTCAGCATTCTCCTTGCATGCCTGAGTCTATATATAAGTATTTTTATGTTTGAAATGATATTAAGTAGCCTATTCTTGTATTTTGTATGTGCTATATTTGTCATCATTTTTTCAGCTTGTCTTCTCTTACATCTATTAATTTTTATACTTAAACGTTTACATAATATCCACTTTACACAATGATGATGTCAAATATTTCTCTTTGGTTTGTAATAGTTCTTATCATCATTTTCATAATCCTTCTGGTTTTTTGTCGTCTATGTTTTGTGTGTGTAGTCTGTGACTCAGATACTGTACAAGATTCTTAGATTAAGACTGAAGTTTTTGGTTTAAGGTATTTACAAGCTACCAGGAACTAGCTTTTTTACCTGTTTGATCCAGTGGATATAAAAGGACAGTCCTTGAAAGGTCAGGAGAGCCGTATCGGATAATCATACCTTATCCATGAAAGTTTTTGGTGAAGCTACTACCTCTACGCCTGTATCTATCCCTCAACCTATTCTAAAGTCTTCATCTTTTAATTTTTTCAATTTACCTGAGTCATGTCTAAAAACCAAAACATCAAAGATAGACCAGTTAGTGGAAGTCACTCATATACTTGATAATAGTAAAATAGATTAAACTATAGCTCCTTTGTTAAACCCTTATTTTATGTTTAATAAGTATCGTCCTTCTTTTACCAAATCTGTTAAAACTTTAATTTCTAAAAAGTCTCCTCCCATCAAAGAATATGTTCAGAGTACAGCCTTAGCAAACTGTCAGTTAGAGTCAACACATCAAAAACAATATGTCACTCTTGAATTTGATCCCGATTTCATAAGACAATGGTTATCCAACAGATACACTCACCTTCACTTAGGTGCCATCCTTCTGGTTCTCTCATATCATGGTCGAGGTGACATACCTCTATTTGCTCGTGTTGCTCTTCTAGATACGAATCTGTTAGAATATGAATATGCCTGCATCGGTACGGTCATTACAACACTCAGTCATGGCTCCATGGTCTTCACCATAGCCGCATACTTCAATGTTTGTTTAAATGATCCTACTCTACCTACCAGATTCAAAGTACAAATCCAGTTCTCCGATGCTCAACATAAATCTGAAGGAATTTTGGCAACTCTTCATCATCAAATGTCTTTCAGATTGCAAGACCATGCAATCCATCTCAAAACATACAAACCTCATGGTACGATAATGGCTTTTGCTAATGATAATGAAGTTCCAACTATTGTGCAGATCCCCAGGCAATTACCACGGCAAGATCTTTATCAGCTTATGCCTACTGCCTGGTTCACCAATTATGAAAAGTTTATCAACCACAATGAACCTGTTGTTACCAATGAAAGTCCTCGACTTGCAAAGCAACGTGATGGTTCGGTTAAAATCAGTTTTGAGGTTCCAAGCCATATAATCCAGGACAATCTCCCAGTAAATCATTCTTTAATGATCCAGCCAGTCTACAAGTACCACAAGGACAAACCCCCTGTCGACTCTTTCCAGACTTCGAGGTTCCCTGTTTATCATTCACATGTAGATGGTCATTTTATCTGAGATTGTAATCCTACTATGTGTCATCCTGACTGCTCATGCCACAATGATCTCTCTGAAGATGACATTGAAGAATGGATCTTTGATGTACCTCCTTCACAGTTTGAACCACCACCTCAAAGGTATTATACTTCATGCAGACAGGATGTCATACATCCTCAAGATGAACCACCTACTCCTCCTACAGCAGCACTGGTTCAACCATGTTTACCTGTAAGCAAATATGATCAGGATTTTCCACCTCTACAAAGAGTATTTGATCCACACCATCAGACAACTGCTAAACCTTTTTCAGTACCAACTGAAGTAAGGTCAAATGGTTCTACCAAGCCTATTTCTCAACCTGAAGAAGTACTGAATTGGCAAACAAAGAATGATTTAGTTCAGAATCATTATCTGCAAAAGATTGATCTTCAACTTACAAGCATATCTTCAGCCACAACTAGTCTTGCACATAAGACTGATGCACAAGCAGCCATAGCTCAACAGTACTATCAGAAGATACGAGAAAAAATACAGAAGCTTGATGGTACTTTGCGGTATTATTTGGAGAATAAATATTTTTGGCCTGAATTTATGCAGTATGAGGCTGAAATCAGATAGTTAAAACAACAACTGTCCAATTCCTTGACCACTTGGTTACTCAAGATATTGTTGTTCCTCACTCTGATATGCCTCAAGGAAATATGCAGCTTCATGAAGAGTCTGATAATTCTGACTCAGAAGATTATTCTTCAAATATTTCAAATCAGACTGATGATGAAAATAATTATATGGATCTTTTCCATATTGTTGATATTCATATGGCCGATGATCCATCTTCATCTCGACGAAATGAACCTAGTATTTCTGAGATTATGTCAAATACAGAAGATCCTTTTCTTGAACCTCCCAGAAAAACTCCAACAACATTCCAGCATAATTCTGGCCCATGGTTCAGTTTTGATAACGTCCCAATTGACCAATGGCGAGTTAAATTATCCACATGGTGTGCACGGATGGATAATCAACAATTATCAGGAAAAACTGTTGAAGACGTCATCAAAGATTTCTTCTCTCGATGCACTGGTCTCCTTAGGGATTGGCTCCTTAGCCTTGGTGAATATAGAATTCTTCAACTCATTCAATCCTCCATTTTTAATATCTACAACGTCATGCTCAAAGAATTCGTTGGAGATATATCTCTTATTGAAAAAAAAATACAAACAAGAATTCTTCACCATGAAGTGTTGTTCTCTTGATCGGAAGAAGTTACAAAAACGCTTCTCCCGTATGATCCTTTGTTTCCACTTACTCAGTGGAATCAACAAGCCTGATCTCAAATATACATTTATTGCTTCTCTCCCAGAAGAAACACATGTAGAGATCAACCGTCTTATTCTTGCAACTGGCAAACCAATGGAACAAATATCTTTTGCTGAGATATTTCAATTCCTTACTACAACCATTGATAAATTATGTGAAATTCAAAAATTATGGAAGGAAATGAAATACCCTTCTATAGATTTCTCTCAGGCTTGCCGAAAAAATTATCTCAAAATCGGCTGTAAGCATACAAAGAAATGCCTTTGCAAGGACAAGAAAAAATCTTTCTCGAAATACTCCAAGAAGAAGAAGTTTCTACATAAAAAGCATTCTTCATGGTACTCCAAGAGATTCTCTAAAAAAAAAAAAGAGAATACGATATTTTAAAAGAAGACGATCTTCCTCACCAAAGCAAGCTACCTGCTACATCTGCAAAAAAACCATGCCATTTTGCTAAACAATGTCCTGAAAAGAAAAAGAGTCAGCATTTTATCCAACAAATTCAAAAATCTTATTCTTTATCCTCAGATCAAGATATTGAATCTGTTTTCGGATAATAGGATTCTCCCGATGAAGAAACAATTTTTGCTTATCAAGCTGCTGAAATCTCAGATTCTAATATTGACTCTCCTTTGATCACTTCAGACGATGAACAGATGATGTTTTTATGGGTATGATTTCCCACTCATTTCCAACATTGGAAGACATTTGATAATTTTCTCTGAGGACTCGATGATCTGCAACTGAAGAGTAAAGTGGTATTTATAGAGGTTGAGGAAGCTTTGCGGACTTCAGACGTCTTCAAATCCGGACAGCTGGAGGATAAGAAGGAATCTGCGAGTGGCTGAGTTGTGTGGAGTCTGAACTGACAGGTGCATGTGCGTAAAGTTGATGGTAGACAAGGCGTGCTGGTGAACAGTCTTACTTTTGGAAAAGTAAATAGTACATTGTCGGCTACTGTTCATGTTTTATCGAAAGAAGATGCGTGACGTTTTGTCGTGTTGTGTCGGTAGGAAATGACAATATAAGTTGTTTGCGATGAGAACGAATATTTGAACATTGTGAAATGGTGGAGACAGGAGCATGTGGTGTTGAGTTAGAAAATATTGATGATTCTCCATTGCTGGGGACGGTGACGGCGAAGGTTAATGGTGTGGATCATATCATTTATGGATATGGTGATTGCAATTCAGGGAAGATACGTATGAGTTGTCGAAAATGGTAATGCCACCTAAGAACATCAGCTAAGTATGAAGATGCATTCTGTGTTGGCGGAGACGTGGCATGAGGAGAAGGAGTTCTGGGAACAGAGAAGGAACTTTTATACTGACGTCGGTGAAGACATTCACGAACAGGAGGAAGAACGGTGGAAACCTGCGAATGAGGAAACGTATCTTTGCACAAGCGGCGTTTTTTGAAGAAAAACTGAGAGTTGAGGCGAAGACCTGGAAATGAAGATTTCTTGGTCATCTTTTCACGGTGTGGGAGCATGTGAAGGATTGGGAGAATGCGAAGGAGAAATGTTTTCTGCTTTTGTGGCGACCCCGCACCCCAGACCACCAACCCCACAGGGAATGGCGTGCGGAATGCCAGGGCGGGACGCCCGGCGTAGGCATCTCCAACCACTCCTCAACTCTCGTGAGGTGGTTGAGACCCTACGAGCCTTATCTCAAACAACGACATAATATCAAAAGGTACTAAACAAAACTACCAACCTTATTAATCATCCAAGACAAGAGATAATCCATAAAAATGAACCATAAATAAAATCGTCATAATCCCTACAATTCATCAAGATTGACATACACATAAAGTCCAAAACTATGGGTATAAAAAAAACGTCATATACCCACATGGTCTATCTAACAAGTCCCAACTCACCCATACTACAATGTGGTAAGTGTTGTAATTGCATAGTCCAAAATATAATACATCATAATTTAAAACATAGTTCAATCAAAATGCCTCTCAACTCACATCGAGGCATTGGATTCTCTCGCAGGCAAGGCCCTCACGATATGACTACTCTTTTGCCCTTATTCGGGACAGAAGGACCTGAAAGAAGAAAATGAGGGTGAGCCAACGGTGCCCTGTGAATAGAATTCAAATATGCTATCAATACTCATCAATAAACATCATGTATGCATGTCAATGTGTAGCATTTATAATAAGTTCGATGCAAGTAAAAGCTTATCAATTTGGATCCACATTCCACATGCATTGGGGTTACTAGTGCACGTCTATTTCACCGTACCGTTGACCCCAATCATGTTTATTTGGGGTTACTAGTGCACGTCTATTTCACTGTACCGTTGACCCCAATCATGTTTATTTGGGGTTACTAGTGCACGTCTATTTCACCGTACCGTTCTCATCCCCAAATATTTCCTTTTTAAAACCCTCCTATGACAAGGTTAAGTCCTCCTATTAGCCAGATAGATGGGTCCAACCAAAGTCATAAGGTTTTCGCAAATCAATGCATCATTCAAAACATTAGAACACATTCATGCTTTCAACATACAATATATATAAGTGATATGATGATATAAAAGATATAATCATAAATGAAGTCTACTCACAACCAAGCCTCGCGAGAGTATTTAACCACACACGACCACAAAACCGAATCAACCCAATCAAGATCCTGAAACATACATCAATATCCTACCATACGTCAATTTCTATGCTCAATCACATAGACATTACACATCAACCCTAAATCAGCCCACATATAGACAATAGGCCTAAATCCCATCTAATCCCATCATTCAACTCAAATCACATGACTTAGGCCTCTAATGCATAGTTCTCATTCATAAACCATTCTATTAATCAAAAATACTGATTTTCAATTCCTTAGGCATAAACATGCCCAAATTGGGTCACTTGATTACAAGTAGGCCTAATCCATGATATGGTCACAACCACCAAATCAGTAGCATAATCAACCCTAATCATGCTTAATTAAACATAAGTTGCATCAATTCAATGATTCTAGGCCAAAAGCATCAAAAGCCCTAAAATATGAAATTTTCCATACTTAGGCCATATTGTCGATTTACACTAGGTCACCATGTTCAGCCATGTATATCACTGATTTTGCATAATGGGTTCATCAACAATGACAACTAGGTCAACATAGTTGATATGCAAGCTATTTGGAAAGGTCTAAGTTTATATTCTAAATTTAGGTCTAATACAAGCAACCCTACCAATTCTTCATTTAATATTCTTTTCAGATGTATCAATCTACTAACAGAAGTATGTAATCACAAAATCAGCTGTACAGATTGAAGTATGTGAAGAAAAAAACTTTCTGTCCAAATATCAGCCCAATCCAACGGTGGACCGAAAAGATAAGTATCTTTGATGAACAAGTCTCTAATCAGACAATTTCTCCTTTCCTGCTGCAAATACTCAAACTCAGATGACTATATCACACAACATACTTAATACATAAATATATACACCGTTTAGAATGCATAACTATCAGTTGTAAACTACATACCCAAATTTGATATCCATCCAACGGTAGATTGAGGAGATCTATAAGTTTGAACGAAACGGCGCGAGAAATCCAGACTTTCCGATTAGCTTTGTTTGAGAGGTTAGATCTCTTAGACGAGACCTGTAATCAAGATCTTCACCGTGCTGAATGTGGAAATATCAATTTTAAACTACATACCCAAATTTGATATCCATCCAACGGTAGAGTGAGGAGATCAATAAGTTTGAGAGAAACAGCGTGAGAGATCCAGACTTTCCGACCAGCTTTGTTTGAGAGGTTAGATCTCTTAGACGAAACCTCTAATCAATATCTCCACCGTTCAGAATGCAGAACCATAAGCTATGAACTTGCTAACAAAATTTGAGCTCAATCTGACCATATATCCCGAAGATCCAGCTCTTTGATGAAAACGTTGCAGAGATTTTTCTCAAGCAACTCCTTCTTTCTTTCTCTTCTTCTTTCCTTTCTCTTCTTTTCTTTTATTTTTTTCCTTTCTCTCCACTCACCTCACTTTCTAGCACTTCCTTGGTTCCCTCCACTCACCTCACTTTTTTGAAGAAGAGAAGTGGGCATGGGACACTTGTCCACTTTCATGCACCAACTTTCACATGTGTTGGTCTCATACTACCCATACCAACCACATGTACTTTAACCAATCTCATGCTTCCATGTATTTTAAATGTCCAATCCATTTAATACACCAAATTTTCATTCTCATTTATCCTTTTATTCAATCAATCCTAACCCTTATCAATTCATGGTTTAATGGACCCATGCATAAATAATAACATATGCATTATACTTTAATTTAACATGACCCATATACAATTTATAATACACATATTTATATACATTATCAAGCATCAACTATACAAACATTAAACAACCATCAAACAAACACCAACCATATCAAGGCAACACATAGAGTTTGGGCAAAGTGCAATTGGGTTATGGGCTAGATGAAATAATTTTCGGGGCGTCACAACTTTGTTGGAGGAGAGAGATTCAGTTTCCCAGTAAGTTTGTGTATCCTGAAAATATGGAGGAACTAAAAAGATGTTTCGGCTAATTCATTAGCTTGAGTTTCTTCAATGATTTGTTCTTTAGTCAGAGGAGCATTAGGATTATCATGACTGAATGGTGCGATGGCTTCTATCAGAGAGAACAAATGATTTTCATGAATGAACTCTTGAGGACCTCGGATGATCGGCGGAGGTTGGGTATCTGAATTGCCATTGATATCGTGGAGGAAACTACATAGATCGATAAGTATATAATCTGAGAGGAAGCAGGAATATGATTGGAACCTCTGTATATAATGTTCAGCAACAATGCCTTGTTCTGAATCAGAATATGGATGATAGCATATATATATATATATAGAAGTCTTGAGTTCTGGATTCTGCTTAATGGTCTGGATCTCAGTTATCCAAAAGGATAATGGAGCAAATAACTCGAGGCAATCTTTGATCCGGGAAGGGAGAAGAGATTGAACTTCAGGTAGGATTTTGCTATGCGGGAAGGTAATAGCAATCTTATATAAACAAGAAACACACCATATGTACCAGTAAAGGTTGTCAGTGAGAATGGGCATAAGATGGAAGATAAACAGGTATGGGTAGGCCTGATGAAATGGATTTCCATATTGGAGTTGATCAAGAAAATCCATAATGTGTTTGTGGGCAAAGTAAAACATTTTGGACTTAGCCAATAGTTTTACTTCATGGGCCGTTTTAGGTTCTGGGCTGTCTGGTGGAATAGTAATTGTACAGATAAGTGGAATTGGTCCAGAAGGAAGATGGAGGTTAATGGGCTTGGACCTGGTAATGAGCTCGGGCTATAGTAACATTGGAAGGCTTGAGAAGTCTATCAACAATGAAACTGGAGAAACAGTTTTGGTCTTTTGGATTGGACGGGTAAGAAAATTTACAAGGACATTCTTGGTTCCTTTAATGTGTTTGACAGTGAAGTCAAATTGGGTGAACCATTCTTTTAGCCTTAACAGTTGTGGAGGAGGAACAAGTTTGTTCTTGAAGTCCAACATCTTTGGGAAGGCTGAATTGTCCATATGGATTTCAAACTTAACAGGCCTAAGGAAGAAGGAAAATTTTTGTATACCATATTTTACTGCAAGAATTTCTTTGATTGTAATATGGTAATAGAGTTCAGCTTGAGAAAATGTTCCACTCTGGTATCCACATATGTGTTGTTTGGCATCCTTGAGTTCTATAAGAACTGCACCCCAATAATGATCTGAAACATCAGTCTGAAGGATGATTTGTCCAATAGATGGAATCACCAATGGTGGTGGATTCTGCCAAATTTCTTTCAGATGTTGAACTGCATGTGTATGGGATGATTGCCAAGATGGAAGATTCTTCTTGAGTAATGCAGATAGCACTGAAGTATACTGAGATACTTTTGGCAAGAAGATCCGTAAATAATTGACTATGCCAAGGAACTGTTGTAACTGTTGTCTGGTAAGATTATCAGTAGGGAACTTTAGAAGTTCAATAGCAATGTGAGGACCTGGTTGATAAACACCATTGAATATTTTCATGCCGAGGAAGTCAATTTCAGAAGTATTAAGCACACTTTTTTTTTCAGAGAGCATTATACCAGCTGCATCTGTGATGTCCAGAAACTAATGGAGAAGCTGATGATGTTCTTCTTTAGTTTTGGAAAACAAGAGAATATCATCTATGTATATTAATGCAGTAGACCGCAAATGAGCATAAATACGTGTCATTGCTTTCTGAAGTAAGGAAGGTGCAACCTTAAGGACAATAGGCATGACTGTCCATTGATAATGTGCATTTGGAATGCAGAATGTTGTTTTAGGACGGTCATCCGAATGAATTCCTAGTTGCCAGAAACCAGCTTTGAGATCAAACTTGTTGTAGATTGTTGATCCAGCAAGGAGTGTTAGCTGAGAGGAGATTTTTGGCAGAGGGAATTTGTCATCTGTGAGGAACATATTAAGAGGTCGGTAATTGATCATTACCAATCTCTTTTTGCCACATTTTTGTTCTGCACGTTTTTTGACGTAGAATGCTTGGCATGCCCAATCAGAGGTAGCTGGTTTAATCAAACCTTGGGCAGTAAGTTCTGCCCATTCTAGCCTGGCAAGCTGAAGTTCATCAGGAGGCATTCCTGGATGAATAGCTTTAGTTGGATTGAGATCTTCATTCTTCTTAAAAGGAAGGCGGACAAAATATGCAGGGTTCTTTCATTGAGGATGTGGATTTTGAAAATCTTTGTTAGAATCAGTAAATGATCTTTTTAATTTGGACTGAAGATCATCTAGATTTTGTATTGCATACATCTTTGGGACTTGTCACACCCCAGTACACAGCACACCGAAGTGTCTAGTACCCCCGGGATGTGATGGGTACGCATACCCCAGCCATTACATATCACATAATATTGTCTCATCCCAGTACACTGCCCACCGCAGCGTCTAGTACCCCTGAGATCATTTGTCCACACTATTCATTATTCATGAATAGTGCAGGGCCTCCCCTAGATTCGAACTCACAACCTCATAAGGTTTGATTTCGCAATTTGAGTAGCCACTGAACCAATGGTTTGAATAGTGCGCTATTCATGAATAGTGAATAGTGTGGACAAATGATCCCGGGGGTACTAGACGC
Organism: Paratinospora sagittata; assembly: GCA_035771175.1. NCBI lineage: Eukaryota > Viridiplantae > Streptophyta > Magnoliopsida > Ranunculales > Menispermaceae > Paratinospora > Paratinospora sagittata. The sequence continues at coordinate 33,897,624 of CM069603.1, forward strand.
TGCGGTGGGTTGTCTACTGGGATGAGACAATATTATGTGGTATGTAATGGCTGGGGTATGCGTACCCATCACATCCCGGGGGTACTAGACACTTCGGTGTGCTGTGTACTGGGGTGTGACAAAAAGGCCTTATTGTCACGACGCCCCTGACATAGGTTGACGTCATGACCGGCACAGTGTACTATACACTGTACATACTCATATACAATATATAATACATTGTCAGCCTTCACGTAGTCTCACAATCATTCCCAAAATTTACAGCAATTTTTTTTAATATACCACAAATCAAATCCAATATAGATCTCTATAATCATTCCATTCATTCCACAAATTAAATTCTCACCTGATAAATATCTATGATCATCTCATTTCATCATCCCAAGCATTATATAATATTACCACATAACCCATCTAGGTGATATTACATATATATAGTGTGTGATAATTGTACATATCAAATAACATAAATATAATTTATTTCCTCCAAGCATACATACACATACCAGACGAAGGCTCACGTGATTATCACTCACGGATTTTTCCTTTTCCCTTCGACTCAATACCTGAAATATTGGAGGAAATGGGGTGAGCAAACAACAGCTCAGTGAATATAGTTCTTGAGATGACAATTATATACATTTAGAGAAATATGACATTTAAAATCATTTCAAACACTTATTCAACACATGCATCATTCAACGAATATATTATACATGTCAACAACATAAATTGCATGAGTTTTCAATAACACGATGCACAATCTCCCTCCTCCGCAAGGCAAGAGAGCGAGTCTAACCCTTGTATGGCCGTACAAGGTAGACACAGCCTCTCATTACCCAATTCACAGTCATTTCAAGGATCGCAACCCTTGTTAGGACAGACCTACTGACAATGAGGACTCGCAAAACCTCATCCGGGTCTAATTCCTAACGAAATGACAATGGGGATTCACAAAACCTCATCATTACAAACTCCAATTGCTAAAATCAGTTTGCATGATCCATAAAACTCAATGCAGTATATATAAATATAACATGCATACAATCAAACATTTTATATGCGTACAATGCCATACAAGAACCAAATCAAGAAAACTATACTCACAGTGGGTACACGGGGTTTCTAAGCCAACCTCTAAAATCGAGCAGCGATAAACGTCATTGCTTCCTCAAGAGCGTTTATCCATGCCCTTAAGCTCTCAATTTAAATACTGAAATTAACCATAGATTATCATGAGAATCATCATATCGGTAGCTACTAAAAATATGAAATCATATCCAAAAATCACGATCTTAGTATCGAAACGTCCGAAATTCAGTTCTCTACGAATCTATGATTTCAAATCATTGTTCACGTCATGTTTATAGTACTATTCACTATTCACTATTTATCTAAAAGATGTAAATTGTATTAAAATTATCAAACGTTGGGTCAAAACCCCAATTTGTCAAAACGCCGCAAAACGGCTCCCATAGCTAAAATTAGTCCGCTAGAATCGTTACATCTAGCTTAGATAGTAATTTCACGAAGAAATAGAGTGAAAAATAGTTACCGTGGGTCTTGATTCGGCGAAAATCTCACGTCCCCCTTTTTTTTTTCTCTTCTTTCTCTCCGTTCTCCCGCTCTCTGGTTCTTCTTCTCTTTCTTTTTGTTTCTTTTTTTTGTTGTTTAACGTGTGAGAGAAAAAGGTGAGAGAATGATGTGAGAGAGATAAAGATTAGAATGAGAGAGAGATTAACAATATATATATTAAACAATGATCATATGCTTTCAAAGCCTCTTAATTAAATAACTCTCATTCACCTTATTAAACTTATTAAAGCAACTTCCGCATCTATTAATCAATTTAATTCAACTCCAATTCACATATCTAATTAACCAACCCATTCAACTAATAAAACTTATATTTTTTATTTGCTCATATTCCTTAAATATAGCACGTATTTCATACACGTGTATATCATACACGCATATACTTGGCTTCTACGTATAACATACGCGTATCATACATCTCGATATACGTATAATTTATCGTATGTATTTAACTAAAATCACGGGGTGTTACAGGACTGATGTATATGGAAGAAACTGTTGACGGAATTGTATACCATGAGGTAGTATACGTAGCTTGGTTAAGGAGTAAATGTCCATACCAATAAGGATGCCTTTGTCAGGAAGATCACAACCAATGATGTGCGTCCAGATAATGTAATCTAGGAAGAACTTGATTCCAATCTTGGAATTGGTAATGAGATTAGTCTGAAAAATCTCATTGTTGGCGGCTCTAAACAATTCTTTGTGAGGTGTCGAACATTCAGGAGGAAGGATTATTGGTTCATCATACTTTTGAAAGCTCCAGTATAAAAAAAAACAATCACAGAAATGACATTATCATATTTTGTCTGCAAAATGGATATGGGAGCATATGGCATTGAATGTGTAACCTTAGATGTTGGAAATGAGTGGGAAATCATACCCATAAAAGCATCATCTGCTTCATCGTCTGAAGTGATCAAAGAAGAGTCAATATCAAAATCTGAGCTTTCAGCAGCTTGATAAGCAAAAATTGTTTCTTCATCGGGAGAATCTTGTTATGAGAAAACAAATTCAATATCTTGATCTGGGGATAAAAAATAAGATTTCTGAATTTGATGGATGAGAAGCTGACTTTTTTTTTTTTCAGGACATTGTTTAGCAAAATGACATGGTTTTTTGCAGATGTAGCAGGTAGCTTGCTTTGGTGAGGAAGATCGTATTCTTTTAAAATATCGTATTCTCTTTTTCTTTTTAGATAATATCTTAGAGTACCATGGAGAATTCTTTTTATGGAAACTTCTTCTTGGAGTATTTGGAGAAAGATTTTTTCTTGTCTTTGCAAAGGTATATCTTTGTATGCTTACAGCCGATTTCGAGATAATTTTTTCGGCAAGCCTGAGAGAAATCTATAGAAGGGTCTTTCATTTCCATCCATAATTTTTGAATTTCACATAATTTATCAATGGTTGTAGTAAGGAACTGGAATATCTCAGCAAAAGAGATTTGTTCCATTGGTTTGCCAGTTGCAAGAATAAGACGGTTGATCTCTACATGTGTTTCTTCTGGGAGAGAAGCAATAAATGTATATTTGAGATCAGGCTTGTTGATTCCACTGAGTAAGTGGAAACGAAGGATCATACGGGAGAAGTGTTTTTGTAACTTCTTCCGATCAAGAGAACAACACTTCATGGTGAAGAATTCTTGTTTGTATTTTTTTCAATAAGAGATATATCTCCAACGAATTCTTTGAGCATGACGTTGTAGACATTAAAAATAGAGGATTGAATGAGTGAAGAATTCTATATTCACCAAGGCTAAGGAGCCAATCCCTAAGGAGACCAGTGCATCGAGAGAAGAAATCTTTGATGATGTTTTCAGCAGTTTTTCCTGATAATTGTTGATTATCCATCCGTGCACACCATGTGGATAATTTAACTCGCCATTGGTCAATTGGGACGTTATCAAGATTGAACCATGGGCCAGAATTATGCTGGAATGTTGTTGGAGTTGTTCTGGGTGGTTCAAGAAAAGGATCTTCTGTATCTGACAGAATTTCAGAAATACTAGGTTCATTTCGTCGAGATGAAGATGGATCATCGGCCATATGAATATCGGCAATATGGGAAAGATCCATATAATTATTTTCATCATCAGTCTGATTTGAAATATCTGAAGAATAATCTTCTGAGTCAGAATTATCAGACTCTTCATGAAGCTGCATATTTCCCTGAGGCATATCAGAGTGAGGAACAACAGTATCTTGAGTAACCAAGTGGTCAAGGAACTGGACAAAAGGTTGGATAGGGTTAGAAGGTGGAGGATCACTTGGTGGTAAGGTGGCATGATGATTAATTTATCTCATGGTTCGAGCGATAGTTTCTGAAAGAGATTGGGATTTAGTCCTAATTTTGAAATGGTTCATAGCAGAAAATTGGGTAATGTGAGGTCTGAGCGTATACTCCTTATGGGTGCATAATAGAGAGTGTTTACCCGCTCCATTACTAGCAGGAGGGAGATTGTTGATTTTATTGTATCTTTGCATGTTTGAAATTAATTTATGAGCATGTATGCATTATAAAATGTTGCATGCATGTTTGTATATGATTTTTAATGGATTGAAAATGAGATTTTTACTAAATGCATATATGACGCCAAAGTTAGGAATATTTACTGAGCTGTGATTGATCACTTAATTTTTAACATTTCGGGTTCAGACCGAAAAGAAAAGGAAAGGCGTGTGAAGGATAGAGAACCATTCCCTTTTGATATGTATGTACATGTTTGAGAATTTTTGAATTGTTATTTTGTTATGACTGTGTATATAACACTAGTAAAATATATATATCACATAGATGGGATGTGAGAATGAGTATGAATGATTATAAACGATGTGTACACGCGAGATCTAAATGATGAATAAAATCAGAATGATTATATATGAACTGTAATTGTGTTTGACTTGTGATAATTAAGCTGTGATATGATAAATAATCAAGGGAAACTATGTCAAAATTTTGAAAAAAATAAAAAAAATAAAAAAATAAATTTCGGTAGTAATTTTGGGAGGAGGCTGACAGGGTATTATATACGCCGTCACATGACGTATATCCTATCTTGTGCCAGTCGTGACGTCACTCATACGGAGTGAGTTGTGACACCTAGCATCCCCCATTTTCTGTTGAATCCACCTCTATGACTTCGCCTATTTGATTGCCTACCATCTGGCCTATGTTCCCTGTCATGCAAACCAGAGGAAGACTGTGCAACTGCACCCAAAAAATCACCTTTTTGAAGATCAAGACTTTCGGTGGGATAGAACCTTTGCATGGTTCCAATAACAGTAACCTTCGATCATAACTCCATGGACAATTGTTGAGCACTCTAATTGTAACACCCCATATTCTTGGTCAAAATTTTATATTGACTTATATGTATTTTGAGGTATATAATATACATATACATACATAGGAGGTCAACTGTATGCGTGTATATGAATACATGTGAAATATGTGAATTGAGTTATAGATTAAATTAAGAAAATGGTGTAGATTGAAATTGAATTATTAAATAAATTATATAAATGAGATGAGTTGAATTAAATGAGATTTGATGGAGGAGTTAGTTATTAAGGGGAGCCTAGGAGCATGGGATCATCCTCTTCTCTTTTAAAAGCCAACGATTTTGTTTGAAAAAAAAAATGTATATAAATCTAAAATGGGGGAGTTACTTCATTATGTAACATGAGAAGCATATGGAATCAAGTTTAGTAAGATACTTATCTTAATTCTCTCTCTCATTTTTATTCCTGATTTCAAAACAATCAAACCAGCGTGAATAAAACGAGAAAAAAAAAATGAAAGAGTAGAGAAGAAAAGAAAAAGAGGAAAAAGGAAACGATGTATTCGAGACAGATTTGACATGCCGGTAAACCATTTTTTCTTTTTTCATCACAAAATTGATCTTTAAGCAGCGTCTGACGTTCCTACCGGAGTAATTTTTACTATAAGAGGTATTTTATTGTGTTTCAAATAAATAGAATTTTGACCTACTTTAAGTGGGAATATGCAAAAATGATATATTACCACTTCTCTAGTAGCGTAAACACCGAATATGTGGTTAGATTTTATTTATTTGTTTATTTATAAATTTTATGACTGTTGGAAGTTTGATTTGATATTGGGAACCTTTTGAACTCTATTAAAACCAGATAAAACTCCGGTTTGAGACCGTAGAAAAATAGATCTATCAATTCTGGACATTTTGATATTAAGATCATGATTTTTGGATATGATTTGATATTTTTAGTAACTAAATATATGGTTTTGGTGAGTAAAATTGACTTTGAATACCGCCACGATCATGTAAAACCTCAATGAAATACCTGTTGAAGGTGGTAGAATGATAGTATGACTGATTTTACACGTGTCAATGTGGACAGAATAATTTTAGGAATGCTCTATATTTTTAATAAAATTGATATATATTTCCAGTAGAAAAATAAAATTGAGAACTAGTGAAAATATGATTTAAAAATCTATTTTCACTGTTTCTTCTTGTGAAAATATTTAGATTGACCGTAGAAACAATATAATAGTGTTTTCAACTGCTTATGAGTCATATATTCAGTTGGAATTTATATTCATGGAATGTGTATAATATTTTTCAGGTTGCTCAAGTAAGAATTAGTGGTGAATGAGCAAGATTTGGATCAAATGAAATGTATTTGAATGAATAATACAAGTAAGCATAGTTAAGTGAAATAAATTCGAATTATACATGAATTGCAAATGTTTATTGGTGTTTTCGTGAGATTGAATTGTATTTAGTAGTTTATAATGATTAAGTGTGGCTTGAATTTCATATCTGCATAGGAATTGAAAATTGAATGTGTTGGTGAATAATCTTGAGGGAATATTGACGCTGAAAAGGTTGATGGTCCAATGAATTTGGTGATGGTCATGGTGAGCGGTTGTGCTGAATACTACTAGATCCATTGACGTAGAAATAACATTTAATTACTGTGAGTATATTTCTTGATTTTGGTTCTTGTATGACATTGTATTTATATGAAATGTTTAAATGTAGGCATGCTATGTATACAAACGCATTGTATTTTATTAATCATTCATAAATGATTTTGGCATTGGAGTATGCGAGACGCGCGAAGGCAGATTTCATATAATATCATTTCGTTAGGAATTAGTCCCGGATGAGTGTTATGTTTAACCTCATTGTCAGTAGGACTGTCCTAACAAGGATTTTAGAATCTTTGAAATGATTGTGAATTGGGTAATGGGAGGTCTGAGCGTAGGCTCCTTATCGATGCATAATAAGAAGTTCATACCCGCTTCATTACTAAAATGAGGGAGATTGTAAATTTTGTTGAAAATGATGCATTATTTTATTGAACAAACACAAAATTTATATTGGTGGCATGTATGATATCTTTGTTGAATGATGCATATGTGTTAAATAAATGTTTTGAATGATTTCAAATGCTATGTTTCCCTAAATGCATATGATTGCTATATCAAGAGATATATTTATTGAGCTTGTTGTATGCCCACTCCATTTCCTCTAATATTTCAGGTACAGAGTCAAAGAGAAACCTAGAGAGTTATTGACCCTGATCCCTATCTTGTGTATGTATGTATGCTTGGAGGAATGGTTTATACATGTGTTATTTTGATATGTTTAATTATCACATATATATATATCATCTGGATAGGTTGTATGGTAATAGATTTTAGTTAAATATTTTGGTTTGTGAAATACTTGATGATGATGCATATGATTACATGATTAAATGGTGGATGATATGGGTTGATAAATGAATGAATGGATAGATGAATGGATGATGGATAGATAAATGGATGAATATTGTGGTTGACTATCTATATATATTGGATTTGATTTATAATATATTAGGGAAAATGTGAGATGTCCAATTTATGAGGATATGCTGTCAAAATTTTTTGGAAAATATTGTGTATGTCCGTTGAGGCTAACAATATATTGTATACTGTATATAGGATGTACAATGTACAGTATATTGTGCCGGTCATAATGTCAGCCTACGTCAGGGGCGTCGTGACACTAATCTTGTCTGTTTCATGAGAGAATCAAAAGAGGAAAATATTTCCCCCTAGGAACTTGATTTCTAATTTCGTATCAATACTAAAAATAGTTTTTTCTTCGTTGAGAAGCTTGAAAGATTTCCACTTCTCTTCCTCCATTGTTAGCAATCCAACACTCTCATTACGAAGAAGACGAAAAAAACTCTCACAACGGAGAGGAGACAAACTCTCACTGTCACACCCCGCCCGGACGCGTCTAAACCAGCGAAACACTCACAGGCGGGGCACGAATGCATTATGACAGTTACTAAGTGCACAGGTACACAATTGAGTACAAATCTTATTTCAGTAATTTCAGAATGTATTTTTGTACAAAATATAATTGAGGGAACATACTCCCAAAATCTCCTTATAAATAACAAGAAATACAAAATGAGGGCCCAAAAAACCTCCACCCAATCCACCCTAGTCTCCTATAAAAATGGTTAACAACGGGGTGAGCTATTGCCCAGTGGGTAAAATAGTTCGTGAATATGACAACTAATAAAAAAGACTTCATAATCAAACATCACATATGCACAACATAACATCATAAACAGTATATGTATGAATGCATGACACCTCATAATGGTTCTGTGATCGTACATAGTCCTGAATTCATGTACAGATGTCCATCTCTAGGTAATCTCGGGTTCACATTGTACGTCCCTCTCCAGGGAAAATATCAAGAATAGTGAGCATTGCTCCAATAACTATTCCATAAATCAAAATAGTGAGCATTGCTCCAATAACTATTTTGTTAATCACAAACCGCTTACGTCCCTAGGTGGTTATGTATAATGACTGTGCATGAGAAGGTCCGGTATTTACTAATATTAGACAGGATTAGACAACGTCTGGTGATACTTATCAGGGTCTGCATCACCACGTGCGTTGTTAGGATGTCCAATATCACTTATAGCTTTCAAATAAGACCAACTAGACCAGTCTCCAATCGAGACGTGGGACACGAGGTCCGCTTAAATACCAATCTTCTAGAGTAGCAAACTGCCTCTCGTTCACTATTCAAAGTTATTGAGGACAAAATGTGGTTGAGTCAAATTGACTACTAATCTGACATAGTAACAGTGTAATGCATGAACTACAAATATAAAAGCATAAGTATGACAGATATGAACATTATACGCAATAATGCAGTGTAAATCGATAATAAACATAATGATAGATGAATGAAAACTTTAATAAAAGTCATAAGACACGCAAACCTATGTTTCATTCCTCACCTTCAGATAAAACTTCTTTTCAGAACTGGCGCCTCTTATAGAGCAGAACCGCCTTGCACCGCGAAGAGAGTCTTTAAGAAAGTTCCAAAAAGAGGAGATAAAAAATCACAATGAAAGTGATGAACCAACCAAAGAAAGCAAGAGATAAGAGTGAGTTGTGGTGTGAGAATGAGGGGTGGGGGAGGGGTTTATAGAAAAAAAAACATGCCTAAACGTTCGAGCATGCCCGATTTTTTTTTGTGTGTGTGTGTATAATTTAGGGGTATTACACTCACAACGAAGAGGGGACAAACTCTCACAACGAAGAAGAACTTATTTTTGTGTAGCTGCACTTGGAGTTACACTTTTTGTAGTTAGATTAGCTTTTTCATAATAAATATGTATATTCTTTATTAAACTATCTTCTTCCCCAAGACTTATGTAACACTGAAACAGGTGGAGTTGCAGTGCCAACTGATTCAGAGATCTATCCTCACCGGCTATCAATCATAGATCACCGGATTCCAGCAACCTTGTTCGACAATCTAATAGTGATCGTCAATGAGCCCTTCTTTTTTTTTTCAATATAAAACCCTTGTACACAAGGATAAGTGTTGTACATTTCACCCGCGACCCAAATCTAATCATCGACGACATGATTCGCCGACGATTGATTCTTATATCGGCGGCTTGGTCGCTGACATTTTGGACTTCTGGTGGTGATCCATCAATGTTAATATTCAACCATTAATAGGTAAAATAAGAGCACAATCTCTATTTCTTCTAAAATAAAACCCACAAAATAATAATATAATAAAACCCATAAGAGAACATGCTTGCACTTATTTCACAAAGATTGAAAATTTTTCATGTTTTATCACACGACATTTACCACTGAAAGAGATTTGTGGGGTATGTGTTGACTGAAATAATAGTCTCAAATATGGGCAAGTTTATCACATAAAACATAAATTAGGATCTCACCCTCATTTGTATCGAGGTATTTTGGAGTAAAACCTCATACTTGGGCCCAAAAGTGGTTAAATTGAAGACAATATCAGTACTAATAGAAATCCAGACCCGTCCAACATTTCCTTCATAAAAAGTACATTGCGGGTAAGAAATGAAAATGAAGGTGCAACACTTAAGAGATGTACTCTAATAAAAAAAAATGAAATAACCAAAGGAAGTTAATTTCACTTCATATTCGATAATTAAGACTCAATTATTAGATCTAGAAGATTATTCTTTTTTTTTTCTTTCTCAAGGTTTCATTCTATTTTCATAAAATCTACAAATGTAGAATACATCTTGTCAACAGATAAAAAAAATATACTAAAGAATAATGCAGGCACAACGGTGAACATAAATGCTCACGGAGAAACGAATAAAAATCCGACAACAAGAGGATAAAGACACAACAAAAAGATAAACATCACTACAAAAAAAGGGTAAAACTCTCACAATAAGATGGTAAAACCCTAACAAAAACACCTAACCACTAGTGTAGTTAGAAATGGAGCACTACATAAGATCTAGAAGAGTTGTGTACAGGGCGTAGCCATGTGAGGGCTCTCCTGGGCTATAACCCAACTAACTTTTTTTCTTTTGAAAAGCCCATAGCCCACCCTTAGCCAACCTAGGTAAGTAATTTTGAAAAAAACCTATAATACCCCAATTCCCAAATCGCAAAACCGACATAAAAAAAGAAACCCCATATACCAATAGTACGAACCAACCCCCAAATCGGACAAATAAAAAAAAATGCACAAAAGATAAATCGCACAAATCAACCCCAAATTGCACAAACCAAATCACTTGACCTCCGCTAGATCACTCAACTCGATCTCCGCTTGATCTCTCACTCAATCTCTGCCATGACTCTCTGCTTCTCTTACGACTTAGAAAAGTTTCGATCCATTTGAGGTTTGATCGTTTCTTTCTCTATAATACAATTTTTTCTACAGTTTCTTCAGCTACCTTTTTTTTGCCGTTTTCGTTTTTGCTTCTCAACTTATTATCATTTTTTTTTGGGTTTTTACAGATTTTTAGAATTGCATTTCTTTTTTTGATTTATGTTTGTGTTATGTATTATATAGTTAATATATGGATTTTGAGAGATAAGGTTTATTATGTCCTCCTTATTGAAGTATACCTTTTATTTTTAATCAATGAATTTTCTTTGTACCGTTGAAGTTTGTTTAAAATTTTTTTTAGCCCACCCAAAAGAAAATCCGGGCTACCCCTTGGTTGTGTGGTCTTGTTTGATTTTGAATCAATTTCTTAACTTAGACGACAATTACTTATATTGACAAAGTACATAATTAATGATTTTGCTTTATTAATTAGTTTATAAGATAGGTTTAATTGTACGATTTATGTTGATAAGTTATATAATAACAACTAAACCTTTTTTATTAGATTAGACAAAGTTAAATTATCATCGGAATTGTACACTATTTCCAACTCCCACGTGCCAATATATATATGGATAGATAATTAATGGTGGTTGCACATAGGTTTGATTTTGTATCAAAATATGAAACGATCTGGTTAATTAATTTAAATCTTAATACAGTTTGATTTTATTTTATTACATTAGAATTCCTATGATTTGGTTTCAACACCCTTAAGATTATCAAAACATATATAAAAAATTATAAAAGGAATATAAATTAATATTAAGCATGTAAAGCAATAAATACATCATTGACATTATACAATCAATGATCATCACTCTTAGTTTTTTTTTTTTTTTTTTGTCAAATCATCACTGGTTTATTAGATTCAAGTAACATCAATTTAAGATTGTATCAAATCATCACTGTTTTTATTAGATTCAAGTAACATCACTGGCTGAGGCTATTGCTGTCAGAGAGGGAATCATCTTAGCATTAATGGATACAGGCCTAATTCCAGATTATCTAGAGGGTGATTCTGAAGCTGCTACGACAGATATTCAGTCAAATAGAATGGGGCTGAATGAGCTAAGTTCTATCCTGTATGATATCAGACATCTAGCTAGTAGATTTCCTGAAATGCAATTCGCATATATTTCCAGAACAGGCAATTCTGCTAACCAATTCATGTTTGACTTGGCTAGAGGAAACACCTCCTGTAATTTCTGATATTGTAATGCTGGAATCTTGTAATTTTGTTTTTGCATCATCTTAGTCCAAAAAAAAAAAAAAAGGCCCCACAAAAGTGTAATGCAAAACTGGGTAGTACAGCTGGTAGGTAGTTGAAATTTATAAGTTATTACATTTTAATTAAAAACTAAAATCATAGCCAAGATATGCCGTGTTCCACGTGGGATGAATTCTGGTTTTAGATAAAATAATGCATTATTGACCTCTGATCATTATAAATACATGTATATAAGGGTTCCATGATCTCTTCATAAGCTACAAATTAAGCTTGCAGCAGATCCATATCTCGATCTCTCCCTTTACAAATAAGCTTGCAGATTCCTTTTGGTTAGCTTTTGGCAAGGCATCAATTGTGTAAATTAATCAATCAAATCTCCTCGTCCTTTAATTTTCCAGTAATCCAAACTTAAGAAGAACCAATCTCTCTTCCGTTTTCTTGCTTGCTTTCCTGTAAGATCTACGAGCAGGAATTCCCATTGATCTAGTTCAAGACAACGGAGCCTTCTCAACTTAATTTGAAGCTCCATCAACAACTAAGATACAAGAGGGACGGACCATCTTTCTGTTGAAAAAAGGTTCGTCATGCATTTTGTTTTGTCTCTTTGTTTTTTTTTTTTGTACAACCAAAGTCACTTTTACGACATTATTCATACATTTTCAATAATGCTAAATTAAGTGTATAATATTAATTTAACTGTAAAAAATTATAATTATATATTTATGTTTATTATATATGTGTGATGTGTGTGATTTACACATTTTAAAATATATAATAAATAATTTAATAAATATTAATAAATAGTTATAAATGTTTACAATTAAATTAATATTTTAAAAATATAATAATTATATAGATATGTATAATTAACACGAAAATATATCTAATAAATAATTTAATAAATATGAATATATATTTGTATGCATACATGTAATTATATATTTCTCCCGTGATTAAAATTGTATTTTCCTTTTAGATATCGGGTCTCTTTTGCCATCTCTACTGGTAAAAATTTCAAGGTTGGAATAATGTCGGTCAACAAAATTTTAAAATTGGCCTACCTTAGCTAAGATTGATATAAAGACTCGTTCCTTGATGCGTACTCTTGGAAATGACATCAACCCAAGTTGATTCGTTTTTGGTTTGACTAGACTTTAATGACTTCTGACTTCAAAATTGGCGGTCGAATGACTGGATTGTGATATTAGCGTGTCACCCACTCGCTCCCCTAACATTCTCATTTCCTAGAAAGGCCAATTATTGTTTCAACAGGCAAAGGAAAAGTCAAGAAAGGGTCTGAAAACTAACTGAAACAGAGTAATTTTAAACAAACATGAAAAAGAAAAAGAAGAGTGATGCCTATATTGTTTGGGGGTGTTAGTACAGTACAAACTACGTCACTTTGATATCTTTAAAACTTTTATTGAATTATGTGTTAAATGTAGGATTCAATCAAATATGAAGGTAATGGAATATTACAGTTTAAACACCCTAACATAACACCTCAATCAATTTATCATTATTCAAAAAATTATTTTTTTTTTAAAGAAAATTTAACTTCAACTGGGCAAACAATGGTGTAGAGCAGTTGTAATTAGAACCAACTCTTAACTTTAGAAAACTTAGATGGTCAATGAAAACTTAGGCAAAGCCTAGGTACCCTTATCTCTAAAAAAGTAAACCTTAAACTTCGAAAAACGTAACATCGTCGTGAACGTTATTATTTTAAGTGGTTGAATATTTATCATCACTTTCAACTGTTAGAATGATGCAACCTCATTCTTCATGTTTTATTTTATTTTATGTTTTTGTTTAGTGTTATTATTTGTTTAATAGGTGTACTAAAAATTAAGTATAAATAAGGTTAAGATTTAAGTCTCGAATTTGAACTTGAACGTGTTCTAATTATTTATTTCTGTTAAAATAGTCAGTCCAAACACTTCTACTAAACTCAAGTACAAGAAAATTAATCTTGCTAAAAAAAGAGATAAATCTCATAGTGCCAAAAAAATACACAGAAAAAAGAAGAAAGACAGAAAGAATTGAAGGGTGGGTAGTGACCTTGTTGAAAACGTCAGTTTAAATACTTGTGTCAAACTAAAGTAGGAAAGGATTAGTGCCGCTCAAAAATAAGGAGGACAAATCCCTAGTGCCGAAAAATGGGTATGAAAAAAAAAAAGAAGAATGAAAGAATCTAAGGGTGGATAGTGTCTCGAATCAATGAACAATTGACTCGGCGGAACCGCGGAACCGCAACCGTGTGTGATCCGCAGTGGTTGGTGGGGGTTGGTTTCGTGAGCTATCGACTCTTCACTTCAGAGAGCCGTTACGCTTTTTTGCCCAACAAGGGTGGGTAGACCCAACGGTCCCATGCGCCATAATCTGTGATGTTGCGCAAATGGGTTCGCCGCCTCTAATTTTCTCGAAGTTTCGTCACCATTTCGATCCTCTTTCTTACTTACTGGCTTTCTCTCTCCCTTCTATTGATAAGAAAGCTTCCCTTTCTTCACGTTCTCTGGTGCAGATTAAAAGCTCCTCAGATTTGAAGGTTTCAGCGGGAACACAATGGCCTTTTCCAATCTTTCTACCTCTACAATGGCGATGTCTGGTTCACTGTAAGTTTCTCTCTCTCTCTCTCTCTCTCTCTCTCTCTCTCTCTGATGAAATCTCTTTCGTTGAACCTTTTTGAGGAAAAAAAATTGTTTGTGCTCGGATCGAGGTCATGATCTTCTATCACTTTAAAGCACAATTTTTTGTTTTTTTGACTTTGATTTGATTTTTTGTACGAGTATTGTTGTTGGTGGAATTTGATTCGGAAATTTAGAAGGAAAGAGCATTAACACGAAGGGAGGAAAGAAATGATTGATAAATGAGATAAATCGAGCAAATTTGCTCGCGAGGAAGCTTGAACATGAGACCTCTAGATTAAAATTGCTCTGTGCTAGAAATTGTTGACCTAAATAGCTGTTGAGTAGAGTTCCTGTATATCTAGTGAAGATAGACATTAATATTGTGAAATGAGCTCTTCACCTAAGAGTAACAAATGTTGATTCTTTTGTGAGGAATTAATTTTATATATATGTTGGAGGCTTGGAGCCGTGGAGGAAAAAAAAATGATGAAGACAGGTTTATTCCCTAATCGCCAGAAAGTTAACAACTGTGACAATGATTTTATTGGTCGCTGGGACTTGGGAATTTATACATCTGCTGGAATTTAAAATAAGCGTTTCTTGTTTTTTAATTCAAATAGGGAAGGCCTTGCTAACGTCAAGATGCCTAGAATCTTCTAATTTCTTGAAACTACTACTTTGCTCTAGAATCCTAATTTAAAATGCTCAATGAATACGCTTGTTCGTTCTTAGATATCTGTAGTTGAAGTTAGATGATTGTGTTGCATGATCAAATAGCACATTGGCTGGTGTACATTACTGAAGAAGTTAACTGCAGGGCTATGAAACTTTTTTCTTCTAACTGCACATGAAACCCGATCAACAAACTAAAAAAAATACTAATTTTAACTAGTTTTCGACTTTTTATTAGATTTCTTGTCTTTGTCTCTTGGGAAGCTGTGGATGAAAATGTCTGATGAAGGATATTATTAATAAATTTTACCTGGGTTTTTTATTTTTAGTGTTATTTCTGTTGCTGCTTTGACTGAAAATGAATTTTTCTTTTTCAATATCATTCTCTTGTTTATTGTGCTTTTTCCACATTCCATTTGGATTAGTCATTTATTGGTTTTCTTTTTATTATTATTTTGTATACCCATTTCATTAGCCTGTTATACACTATTGGTTTAGGTTCTATCTAAAATGATGTGACATAATATAGTTTTTATGTTGTTTCTTTTGTGGGCCGTAAGGTTTTTGACCGGGGGTATATTTCAAAGAAGAATGAAGGGGGGACTTTTATATAGTTCTAATATATTTCAGGTAGTAGTTGCTGGCACAATGATTGGTCATTAAATGAGCAGTATAAAAATGTGAGGCCCAAGGGATAATTAATGGTTTTGTCTTTGTTTATTCATTTATTTATTCATGGTTCTCTACCTTGATAATTTTGCTTATTTATTTATTTTTCTTGTAGAGATGAAACTTGTTATATATTTATATATATATTCAGTTCACTGGGAGGATCCTGCTCCCAATTACAAAGTTTTTTCTTGGAAGTTTCTGCCTCGTTGACTATGAAAACAGTCGCGACTATAAACAGACTAGCTACAAGGGCAATTTATTGCAACATTTTTCACTAACCAATTGGTGGGAGACAGCACGGGGCAAAGCAAAGGGCAGAACTTCGAGTGACTTGGTAGGGTTGTCAAAGAGGAAAGAATCAAGTCACTCGAAGCTCTTCTGGTGTGCCCTAGAAAGGGTTCTCTCTTCATTTTGCCTCATTAATATTCTTCAATCTCGATTCCTATTCACGTTAAGATGTCATTCTTATAGTTGTTCAGATCCTGGTGTGTTGATTGTATGGCATAATATCACTGTTTTCCATATGCTTTGGAAAGGTCTAATAGAAAATTAATCAAAGAGTGCTCTCTAATGATCTGTATATATCATGTTCATTTTTTTTTTCTGAAACTTATAACTGTTTTTTCCTATTGTATTTTCATTATTAGTGGTTTTCGGCGAATATGGAAAATAACATTCATCGGTAATAAGTCTATGATAATTAGACTTGAATTTTAATCACATTGTTTTGAGCTCTATAATTTCCCTCTTTTGTTTTCATGTACTTCCAGTTATTCCTTTCTGTATTAACACAACATTTGGTAATTTCTATAGGGAGCCCAAGAACTTCAACTTGTTCAACGGCCTGCATTGTGCGATCCCATTTGCAGCAACCAGGAACATGCCCAATTTTCTAGTTATTAATATCACTAGAAAATCATGCTTCGGTCTCACACATGATGGAAAAGTTAGGGCAGCTGTGGTATCTGGAGAAGGTGATCTTTTATCGTATCCTAGAGGCAACAAAGTTGCAGGTCAAGCTACTTCTCCTGATGAGTGGACTAAGCCTTCAACTGGTGTTGAGATACAAGCTGATGCCTTAGCATTTGCAACGCTTTCAGCAGAGGTTACTCCTAAAACTGATGACTTCTTTGTTGATGAGGATGAATTTGATTTAGATCGCCCTACAGAGGGATTCTCCTCCATCTCAGAGGCCATTGAAGATATCCGCCAAGGCAAGGTTGTTGTTTGCTTAACTGCAACTTTATATTTAACTGTTTTTGTTAAGTTCATTATTGATTTTAGGTTTACATTACAGATGGTCATTGTTGTGGATGACGAAGATAGAGAAAATGAAGGAGATTTGATAATGGCTGCCTCATCGGCAACACCAGAAGCCATGGCTTTTATTGTAAAGCATGGTACTGGAATTTTGTGTGTCAGCATGAAAGGGGAAGATCTGCAGAGGCTCGAGCTTCCATTGATGGTTACGCAGAAGGAAAATGATGAAAAACTTCGAACCGCATTCACAGTGACTGTGGTACGTTGTTATCTTCTGCCAATTGTTTAGAAGATAAAATTTGCTAAAACAATTAGCATTTTTTCATGTCATAGAAAACAAAAACTTTACTAGAAAATAGTAGAGAGCTTGCACTGTTATAAATTTATAATGCTGCTGTTATAAAATGATTTCTGCATAAGATTACACTTTGGCATTCTGTTTCATACAAAAGATTGGTTAAAAAAATAAAACTCATGGGATTTTTCTATACTCCATGTAAAAACAGAATGGCCAGATTAGCACATTCTCATAATTGATGCACAATAGAAACCTGAAAAATGCAGATGCAGTGTTATAATGATCTGCATTTAATTAAGTTGAGGTCTGTTTGAAGAAAACAAGAAAAAAAAAATATTCAAAAATTGTGAAGAAACATTCATTTGTAGTTAATGTCATTGTTGTGTTTGAGAAGTTAACACTTTATGGATCAAATTCAAAAAGTTAAAGCCTCACGTAAGTGATTCATTTAAGTAAGATTGGGTATAATCCCTAGGGCAATTTAACATGTGATTTTGTAAGCTTCACATCCTTCCCTCCTCTCCTCCTAACAACTACCCATTCCTGACTGCTTCCAGACTCGGCCTCAAGGTCTCTTCTGCCTGAGCTAGCTGAGGCTGTGGGCTAGAAACTTCCTCAATCTGTATTCCTAAAAAAATTAGGCTAGCTCCTCAAAATTAGTTATGGAGTATGGAATTACCCTAATCCATTTCAATTGACTTTTTATAAAAAGGTTAATTACTGAAGGTGATAGAGTACGTATAATAGATGCTTGTTAGACCATGCTGAGAGTCTGAGACATTTATGTAGTCAATGTATTAAAATGGGTTAGCTTTTCAATATTCATTTTGATAATGGATGTCTGATTTATTTAGCAATCCGATGAGTTTTCGTTGCTACCATAATTTGGCCTGTTATATTGCTTAAGTATCCCTATTGAGGGATCTTTTCTACTCGAAATAAGTTTTAGAATTTAGACATTGTTAATGTGTCTATTAATTATTATACTGGCCTTCTGAACTCTTAAGCTATGGTGTTCATTTTGTTTGCCTGGTTTATTCTTTGAACTGCTGTTGGCATGTGATTGCCACTAGAGAGTTGTTTTTCATTTCAGTTAGTTCTGAAATCATCATTTAGCTGCAGAAGTTGGGAGCTTTAAAATTTATTCTCTCTACAAACCTTGTCTCTTTCATGTAATTTGATCAGATATGACCTTTGGGTTGACTGAAATGAGGTTATGTAGGATGCAAAACATGGTACAACCACTGGAGTATCAGCTCATGACCGTGCAACAACTGTGTTGGCTCTTGCATCCCAAGAATCAAAGCCTGAGGATTTCAACCGTCCTGGTCATATCTTCCCCTTGAAGTACAGGGAGGGCGGTGTTCTAAAAAGAGCTGGACATACAGAAGCTTCTGTTGATCTCGCCTTGCTTGCTGGGTTGGAACCTGTTGCAGTTCTATGTGAGGTTGTGGATGATGATGGATCTATGGCACGGTTGCCAAAGCTCCGTGAGTTTGCTCGGAGGGAAAATTTGAAAATTATATCCATTGCTGATTTAATCAGGTATATGATCATGTCATCCCTTGGAAGATTATAAACAAATCTGTGTGATTGATTTTTTTTTTTAGGATGTTATTTAGCTTCACACGGTTTTATCTTTTGGATTAAAATCATTTATTAGCTTGCAAAGCTGGAGACTAGAATTCGAGTGCACAAGTAGTTCTCTATTATACAGCCATTTGCAAGGGAGACCAACACATTATTGGATGATCCTGTGTCAAACTGTTTTGTTTGCGTTATTTTTTTCATCTATTAAATGGTACCTAGCTTTGCAGTTTCTTTAGTACATATTTTATTTATAGGGGCTGTTGCGTGAGTTATTCAAAAAGCCATTGTTTGATGTAGGACATAAGCTATATTGCAAGTGTCTTAAAAATAGATTTTTTGGTTCTTTCTAGTTTTTAGCTAAGTTGCTATTTTACAGAAGTTTCTGTTTTAAAGTTGTAGTTCTAGATGGTTCTTAATAAGTTTTTTAGTTTTTCTTATTAAGGTGTACTGGAAAATATTTAGAGTTTTAACAACATTAGGTACTTGCCATTGTGTTATGGATAGCTTAGAAAACTTATTTCAAGTATTTTATTAGGTTTTAAGTTGTTTTAATGGATTTATTATATAAAGAGCTTCAATTATAAGTTTTAGAATTAGTTATCATCTTAGTAGAAGTTAAATTTAGTTCCTCGTAAATCTTTGCTTTCAAATTTCATTTGAATTCATTTGATTCATATTCATTTCTGCCATGTTAAGTGGCATCAGAGCCATATATGAATAAATGGATTCAAAAGAAAATTGCAATCAAGGATTTAAGAGGAACTGATTTTTAATTTCAAAGATGATGATTGATTCTAAAACTCATTATTGGACTTCTTTACGTAGATAACTCCATTAAACCAACGTAGAAACCTAATTAAATACTTAAAATAAGTTCCTAAGATTATGTATAATACTATAGCAACTTCTTAATGTTGTTAAAACTCTATTTAGATAATTCAGAACTATTTCTAATACACCTCGAATAATGGAAACGAAATTTTTTTTAAGAATCATCTAGAACTAAAACTTAAAAATAGAAAATTCTCTAAAATAGCAATTTAACTAAAAAAATATAAAGAACCTAAAAATATGATTTGAGGATTTCTATATTCTAACTTATGTCCTATACACCGTCAGATAGGCATTGGGATATAACTTCGAGTCTGTATGCTCATTGCTCAGAGGCATATGCTTTGAGCGTATATTACTGTGGTAGGTTGAGGCTACTAGCCTACTAGTAGTCTTAATAGCAAGCAGTACATAGACTACCCAAATTAACAAATTCTGGTTTTCATTGAAGTTTTCCTCCTTGTTTGCAACTTCCCATTATATCACATAAATATATTAACACGTCAAAGGACTCAAAACTAGACCTATTGGGCTAGGTTGTATACTTCTATTTTTCTCATGTTATATGGGGTGATCTTAAATAAAGATTCTACCCTACCTTATTAGCACAAAGGTTTTGTGGTTTTGCATATCTTGTCTTATATTTGTGGTCTTTGGCCCGTTGACTACTACTTAGTTATTATTTGATTATGATTTGCTATTTGATTGATAGTATGTTTCGTTACTAGTTAACTATATGCAATTATAGCATCACATATTTAGTATGCTTGAATGTAAGATAGAAATATTAGGAAAGACCATTATTCATTACTCATTGCTGATTTTACAAATACATATAGATGTTTAGTTCTAAACTTTCACATTTTGCATGAAGTGATAACCCTCATAAAAGGCAGCTACTATGAGTCTATGTCAACAGTATAAGGCGTTTCTTATCACCTAAATCTGGTTGTAATGAATCTTTTTTTTGTCATTTGATTTGCTTTTTTACCATCTTTTCTATTGGCTATAACTATCGACTTTCTAAATGATCTATGCTGAAGTTTTGGTTCAAATACACTTTTCTCTTCAATGGAACTCATTAGATTTATGCATCACTAGTTCTTGGTCAAGAAAATTAACATCAATCAAATTGAAGATTAAATAGAAAATAAAGACAACAGGTACTCTAGGTCGTTTAAAAAGAAAAATGACATGTGCCAAAAGGTGTTTGATATGTTACCTTTGAGATGTCATGTGCCATATGGATGATATATTTGTGCCCACATAATTATAGTTCATTACAAATACCTATATTTAAATCTAAGTTTCCTTGAGAAAAAGATTAATTCAAATAAAAAAAAATGCAAGCAAGTTTCCCTTTAAACACCACTTGACATCTGGTGCAGAACGTGATGCCTCCATAGCCTCAGTAGCGTTAGTTAATTGCTATCTACACTGTAAGGATTCCCAGTTTTGTTCCACTTCTCTAGAAGAAATGCTATTGCTAGGCCACCAAACTAATTGTATGGCATCACAGTAGCAACCACTTGTTCTTCATGAATTGCAAATTTTGGGGATCAACGGACCATTACCTGTTTTCAAATATTAATGAATTGGTTTTATAAGCAACATTAGATAAAAACAATACTTAACCTATATTGAGCGTATTGCTTGCCTTTATGTAGGGGTGAAAATTCGGGCCATGTGGCCCGGCCCGGCCCGTCCCGCCGGGCCTAGGAATAATCGGACAAGGCTGGGCCGACCAACATTAAAAAGCCTCGGCCCAAACCCAACCCAAAAAATATATGGACCATGCCTTTGGGTGAGGCCTTAAAATCGGGTCTTTGAACTGGGCTTTTGGACTACTAATGTAACCAAATACATATTTTAAGGTTAGATTAGTTACAATAAAATATAAATTTTAGTTAAATAATTAAATAAAGCATACAAATTAAAAATATTATTTATTTAATTTATTTTAAATATGTGTTAATTTATTCTAAATGAATGAGTTTATGTATGTAGTTGGATAATATCTTTCTTTCTTTCATAATTTTAGCTCAACCCTTATTATAATTTAGTTAAATTCATTATATATTTATATCTAGCTCTACTACATACTTTTAGAGAGTATACTTAATAAAGTATATTTGGTAAATTTTTTTTAGGGAGTATACTTACCAAAATTGAAATGCATACATGTATTTTTAGGGTTTATATGTACTCTTTTCGTAATAAAAAAATTATACGTACAATTTTTTCGTATTATATACTTACTTGAACATATTCTTAATTATGTATATACAATACAAATATAAACACTTAATTATATATAAGTATATAACACTCTTGACTATTGTATTTTCTTTATTACACACTTTAAATACTCTTAATTATGTTTTTTTTTCTTTCATTTTGTAAACTCTTAATTATGTATATAGTGTATACATACATACATATATATATATATATATATATATATATATATATATATATATATATATAAGTTTGTGTGTGTGTATATGTATGCATAATATATTCTCTAATTATATAATACTCTTGAATCTTAATTATGTTTTGTTTTTACCATTTTATACTATAATTTTATACTATATATACTCTCATTTCAAAATATAATATGTATATATGTATATATATAATCAGGCCTTTGGACCGGGTTAGCGGGGCTGCGCCGGGTCTAGCTATGTGATCCCAAACCCGTCCAATAAGTTTTGGGACCGGGCCGGGCCGACTCATTTAATAGTTGGGCCAGGGTTTGCATCGGGCCATTTATAGCTGGCCGGGTTAGACCCAAGGGCCTTGGGCCAAATTGCCACCCCCACCTTTATGCATAGCTAGTCCTATGCTTGGATAAAGGAGGATTACATAACTTACATTAGGTAGCTAATAACTAGTGTTTGTTAGATTAACTATGATTTCAATTGACTTAATTAGACCACATACAACCATATAGGGTTAGGATTCCTCAGTGTAATTTCTTGTGATATAATTGTCAACTTAGCCTTTGACTGAGCAGAGTGGAGGAAATGGATTTGTGTAGCAGCGTAGCTGATTCCCAATGTGGTTGGGAAAAGGTTTTGTTGAATTGAGTTGAGGAGGTGGTTGGCTGAGGTAAAGCCATGTAAAAGGGTATTTGCTTGCAATTTGCTAGTGTATGTGTGTTCCACCTGGTAATGCATAAGCCATAATTGACATTTGTGCATAGGAGTGACAACTTGGGCCATTCCGGCTGACCCAGCCCGGCCCCACCGGACCTAGAAATAATCGGGCAGGGCCAACATTAAAAAACCTTGGCCCAAGCCCAACCCAATGCATAAACTGACCGGGTCTTTGGACTGAGCCTCAAACGGGCTTTTGGGTCAATTATATGAGTCGATTTTATTAGATATGATTAAATTAAAATTTAAAATATTACAATATAAATTTTATTTTGATAATAAAATAAAACATACAAATAATAAATTAAATAATGTTATTTATTGATTTGTTAATAATAACAACTTGTACACATAAATTTTCTTATTTAAAAAGAGATCCTAATTACTACAAAGTTACAACTTTTTTTTTTAGAACACAATGATCCAACTTATCATTACAAATTAAATAAAAGTTATAATAATTAAAAATAAAAATAAGAAGATTTATCATTTTGTATATCATTTTTTTTGTCCTATATATAGTTTAAATCTTATTTATTCTGTAACGAATCCTAATGTTATTATTTTATATATTGAGCTACATAACATAATTTTTATTTTGATTTCCTATTTCATTCTAATCTTTTTACAACTTTTATAATTTTTGTTTATTCCATGACATTTATATTAAATTTTGTATATTTAATTTATACTTTCATTACTTGTTAGTTATCACATATTACATTATATACTATCATATTAAAATTAATTATGTAAACTTTTATGAAAGATTATAACAAATTAATTATATTTTATAAGATAACAATTTTCAAATTAAACAAAAAAAACTTAATGAATATTATATATTCACGTGCAACACACACACATATCTATTAGTGTTTATATATATATATACAATAAAACCTCTCTATAGTCATAATGTTGGGACCAAACTAATTTTATTACTATGAAGAGGCTATAACTTAATAGAGGTGTAGTTACAAAATTGTTTTGACTTAGTCATCCCTAATGCAAGTGGTATAAAGGTAAAGTATGCACTACATTAATAATTAATTAATGGAGCATGTCAAATCCAAAGTATAGACATTGATAAAAGAGATAGATATAGTTTTGAAAAACTAGTCTATGTATCTATGTAGTGTTGGGAATATGCAAAGTCATGTTAAAAGTCTAAAATTTTGCATTCTCTTTAATGTTTTTTTCTCAATGTAAATTCTATAAATACATTGTCTAACACAACCCATGCAATTCTCAACCAACTTCAGATAAATATTTTATTTCTCCTAAACTTTAAATCTAACATAACATATATATATATATTTTTGCAATATACAAATAATTATTAATTTATTACCCTATGGAAGCAAGTTCCTTAAGACGGGACCTAGAAAAATTATAACTTATTACGATGTGGAGTTTATTCTTTTTTATAACTGGGCCAAGTTGGGACCAAAATTTTTTTTCACTACATAGAGGTTATTCCTGTATAGAGTATCACTATAGAGAGGTCTTACTGTATATATATATATATATATATATATATAAAATTAAATTAAGTATTGGGCCTTCGGGCCTGGCCGACCCATATAATAATTGGGCTAGGGTTTGGGTCAGGACATTTTGTTCGGGCCGGGCCGAACCCATGGCCCCGGGACAAATTGCTACCCCTATCTATGCGCGACCATTTACCTACACCTTCAGTCCATTGCTTTCTTTTTCCTATCCCTTGTATTTAGGGTTCAAAATGTGATCAAATGAGATTATTGAGAAAAGGGACCACATGCAAATTTGAAAATGCAGTGCTCCTATTGTATACCGTCGCGTTTGATGAGTCCAAACGTTGGTCTTTGACACACACACACACACACACACACACACATATATCTATGTATGTATGTATGTAGTCTGTTCCTTTGTCATTTAAATTGATAGAAGAAATCTCAATCTGATATGGATTGCATTTTGCAGGTATAGGAGAAAGAGAGATAAATTGGTGGAGCGGTCTGCTGCAGCACCTATCCCTACCATGTGGGGACCATTTAAGGCATATTGTTATAAGTCTGTTCTGGATGGGATTGAACATATAGCCATGGTCCATGTAAGCAAATTTCTTGAATTTTGAGTGCTTTTAACTTTTTTATTTTTTTTGTTTACAAACACTAGATGGTGGTTGATATACAATGTTTAATGTTCCTTAGTAGTGTCTGGTTTCAATTTCTAAAGAGTAGTTCTCTTATGTCTCCATCTTGCCTTCTGTCGTATATTTCCCAACTGGTTAATCTATGGATGCTAACTAGCTATCTGATTGAACTGTTTCCATTTTTTTGTCATCTGGTTTTATTTGTGCATTTTTCTCACATATGTTATAAGATAAGGCATGCATAGTGACAAGGATGATGTTGATATGCTATTCAAGATGTCCAATTGATGTATATTGTATTTTTGCATATTTTTTATGTTTTTTTCTTTTAGTTTATTTTTTTAGAGAAGTTTTTATTTTGATATATTTAATTTTTTAGTGGAAGTTCTAGATAGTTTTAAAATTCTTTTTTATTATTTAAGTGTATTAAAGAGTGTTTAGAAGTGTCTAAACAGAGTTCTAATAGGATTAGGAAGTTGCTTTTATGTTATAGATAGGTTAGGAAACTTATTTTTAGGTGTTTTAGTTAGTTTCTAAGATGTTTTAGGTTAGTTATTTATATAAGGAGCTCTAATTACGAATTGTAATAGATGAAGATCAATTATTTTATTTTATTTTGAATAATCTATTCAATACAATTTAGTTTGGTTTATTTTTGAGTATTTTCGTTATTGCTTCCGCGACAAATCTACATCAAATTGGTATTAGAGACAAGTTCGATCTTGCTCTTTTTCGTTAATGGCGTCAAAGAGAAGAGGAAGACTCGCAATCAATTTTCGAGTTGATCGACTTGAAGAATTGATCACCAATAATGCCAAAGCCGTGAATCAACAGCTGAAAGTTGTTTTATACTTGACGTTGTCGCAGCTACAACTTCAAGAGTCGGTTGTTGTCCACGATAGGGAGAAAGTTGCGGTTTCTCACGACAATCCTGCAATTTCACTCCACGATTCAGAGCAGGGGTCCGAATCCGACCAATCCCATGCGATTAATCTAGATCGTAGGGATCGTTGCAATCGTTGGCATTTGCCTGCACCACAACCTCGCCATGAGGTTTGTTTTACACCAACTGTTATAGATGAATGGATTGAAGAAGCAAATCCTTTTGATAATCCACCCATATTTGATGAATATGATGATGAATCTGAGGAAAAAATCGTTATTGGTGATCAGGGAAGGCTATTAGTGATTCAAAAGTTAACCTTGGCTCCAAAACTTGAAGATGAAGATCAATTTTTTTTTCCCTTTGAATATTTTATTCAATAAAATATATGTTTGGTTTATTTTTAAGTATTTTTGTTCTTGCTTCGGCGACGAATATACATCATAAATCGGATAGACTTAGGCCATGGAAGGTTATTTTGCCTATTCAATTAGCACATTTGCTCAGACCTATAACTTTCAAGTTGTTCTTGACTTCTTGTACCTTGGCAGTGCTATTCTTCTGTCATTGTGGATTTTTACCCTGTTTAAAGTTCCTTGTGCTGTGTGTGTAATTGACAGAAAAAAAAAAAAGTTCCTTGTGTTGTTCTTATCAACTTCCAAGACATCTGGTGAAAAACGGAAGTGTTTCTGAATCATATATGCCAAGTTGTGTCTTTTGTAGTATATGCATGGAATAGATGGATTTTCTAATTTGCTGTTCCTGACCATGACATTATTTTGCTCCTAGAAAATGGGTACTGACCTGAATATTTGATCAAATAGTTTCTGGTAAATTTTTGTTTGTGTCAAGTATTTGAAATGTGGTTCTTGTTAGTGTTAAACACCTTCCAGAAGCTTCAGTTAGTTCATCTGTTAAAGATCTGTTAGACAGTTAGCTTTGGCAGCAAAATCAGTTACAAGGTTGAACTGATTATAGTTAAGGTTGTTAGCTAGCACACTAGATATTTATTATGGTCTGGTGTCTTTTATCTTAGTTGTCTCTATAAATAGAGGAGTTCTGTAAACATTTGTATTGATTCATATCACAAAACACGATGCTCTGTTTCTCTTCTGCTTCTGATTGAATATACAGAGCAAGAGTTTCTGTTCTGAAGTATTCTTTTGAGTTCTTTGTGATCTTGTACTTGATATTAAAGATAACAGTTCTCTACATGACAGGGTGAGATCGGAGACGGGCAAGATATTCTTGTGAGAGTGCACTCTGAATGCTTAACAGGGGACATATTTGGTTCAGCCAGATGTGACTGTGGTCACCAGCTGGCACTTGCAATGCAGCAGATTGAAGCAGCTGGGAGGGGTGTACTGGTGTACCTACGTGGACATGAGGGTAGAGGTATTGGTTTGGGTCACAAGCTTCGTGCATACAACCTGCAAGATGATGGCCGTGATACCGTGGAAGCCAATGAGGAGCTGGGATTGCCTGTTGATTCAAGAGAGTATGGCATTGGTGCCCAGGTAATTAATTCTCGAGACTATGCATTTCTAACTACTTCATGCTATGGGAAAAAAATAAAATGGAATTATGCGCACACAACGCGTATAAATACCATGGTGTACTCCTGGTTACCATATACCTTGTTTTTGTTGTCTTTCTATATCTGAATTCTTTGGGAAAACACTGGACATCATCATTGGCTTAGAAGCTACCAGTGCTACTGTGCTAGTGATACTGTGATTATTCTTCAAGAGTCCTAGGTTTTCGGTATATCATGTCTGCAGAATTGGATATACTAGGTTGAGAGGGACCATCTTTCACTTAAACATTAAAACTTGTTAAAGATGGCATGAAGTATCAAGCTATAGAAAATGCTTCCTCACACTTGGTATAGTTCATTTTTAGTTGCTGCAGTGTTTATGTTTCAGAGGTTTTTTTCTTTTTAGTTGGAGTTTTAGTTATTTGAGTTTGCTGCTCTACTTATTTCAGATGTTACGCGATCTTGGTGTCCGCACAATGAAGTTGATGACAAATAACCCTGCCAAGTACATTGGTCTGAAAGGTTATGGACTTTCAGTTGTAGGCAGGGTTCCATTGCTAAGTCTGATAACCAAGGAAAACAAGAGATATTTGGAGACGAAACGTACAAAAATGGGGCATGTTTTCGGTGCTGCTTACAATGGACGTCTAAATGGTCTTTTCGGTGGAAATGGCGCAGCAGTAAAAAATCCTTCTCATGATGCATCTAAGGAATAGACTGAAGCTTTGCAACAGACAATGAAGGAAGGTAGAAATCAATTGATTGCTTTAGAGGAAGGAAGATGGCTTTTTTTATGGGCTGGTTCAAAATAATAGGCTTAAGTTGGATTTTTTTTTTCTTTTTTTCAAGCTGAATTATGTTCAATCAAGCATTCTTGCTGAGATCCTATAGAAATTTATCATAATTCGGTCATCAACGTCCGCCAACCTTGTTCGTCAAGAATTAGTCCGACAAGGAAATCAGATGTTGATCTTTCAAATGAAGGAGTGACTGATATCTCTGGAAATTAATTGTAACGAGTGTTTCAGCATAGAATGTATGATATATCTTTCACCTGTCTAAGGTGGTAAGATGTAATGTATTCTTTTATTTTTCATTCAATATAATAACTTTTGTGTTGACGCATGCATTGTAGTTTATCTATTTTGCTTCTACTTCTTTGTGTTTCCTTTTAACCCACCTGTTTTATGTTACTATCAAAAGTCTCATTGAGTGGCTTATGACTGCAATTATTGACTTCATAGGTTTAATTTTAGGGCATGTGTACAGACGCCAAAGAGAACTAATTGTAATATAGAAAGAGTAGTGCTACTTCACCCAGTTGTCAACACACATTAAGTTCATAAAAATAAACACGGTTAGTTCATCACTAATTTTTTTAACAACAAAATTACCTTATTAAATATTAATCATAAATCATAGAACTAAATGAAAGGGGAGTATTGCCGACGTTAGTAGAAACATTATAATTAAGACACTATTTAATTATCTCAAATGCAAGTGGATTATAGTGTATTGATAAAAATGTTTTCGAGTCAATATCAACTTAAAAATATCACTTTTGCATGTGTAAACAACAGCTACTAATAATAAATTAATGAAGTAGTATTTATTTGGAAAATGCTACTCTAATTACAAACAAAGTAATGCTTTATTAATATCTAAGGTATACATTCATATATGATTTGAGGCAATTTAATGATGAATAAAAGGTGATGTACACCATAAATATAAACTTCAAGTAAATTTTTTTTTTTTTTGATAACAAAGAACATTCATACCACAACAAGAGGAAAGAGGAGAAGCTTTCTCAAGAACAACATCTGATGCAAAAGGAGCAATTTCGTCTAACTAAATATGTGGAGAGACAATAGACAACTTTAAGAATTTACTTTAGAGAAATGTTATACATTTATGTTCATTAGATGTATATGGTTTACACATCTTGAGGTATGTAATAAGTGATCTAATGAACATAAATGTGTAATTACATTGTAGTTATATATTTTTTTTTACAATTAAATTAACATTATCCTTTACTTTAACATTTTTGTTACAAGAAAAATGCAATTAAATGTACAATTACACTTTTCATATTCATTAGACTTTGTGTTTTGAGTTATACTATAGGGATGCTGGAACCCAAGGCCGGGTTTTAGTGTCCTTTGGATGGTCGGGACCACACACAATACACATACATTCTTGGCCATCCTAGGAATGTTGGAACCAGCTTCGAGTATTGGCATTGGGTTCCAATATCTCTACACACAATTTTATTGTGTTCCATATATCTCAATGTCTAATAAATGATTGAGTTTGGTGTTGGTGGCTTTGAAACCCCAAATTTAAGGCTCAATTCTTGCCACCTTAGGGGTGATAGGGATTTGTACATATAAGAAATAGCTGGCAACATCCAAAGAATAGTTGGGGGCAGCGTGAAAAAATGGTTGTTGTCACCTTTAAAGCTTTTTTCTTGTATATATAAGCCTCGTGTAACTTGGCCCGCGTTCCTCTGCTCTACCGTAAACGTAAACCAAAATGGGTATCTTGGCTACTCTCCTACTGATCATCCTCTTTCCCTTCTTGACAGAATCCGTTCTTCCCCCAGCACCAGCACCAGCACCAGCACCGGCACCGTCTTCGGCCCCGACCAAATCACCTCCAAGGGCAGCTTCTCCGGTCAGGCCACCACAAGCCTCGCCTCCAATAAGGGCTGCTTCTCCGCTCATGCCACCACCACCACTACCTTCCGCTCCTGCTCCTGCTCCACTTCTTCATGGGCCAAGACCCACCACCGCTGCTGCCCCGGCCCTCGCTCCTAAGCCCAGACCCACCATCGCTGCCGCTCCGGCAATGACAAACGCCGCCGCTCCTCCGCCGATATCGCCGTCTCCTGCACCATCTCCGACGGTCATGTCGTCGCCTGTCGAGGCTCCTTCAAAACCCACGACGACTCCTGAAGGCGCTGGCGCTACAAAAAGAGTAAACTTCGTTGCAGTACTACTTCCGAGCGTATTCGCTTCTGCTTTGCTGCTGTAGAGATATTACAAGCGTCTTATACGGTTTAAACGTACATCTTCAACTAATTAATACTAGAGTTGTAGGTATATATAGACTAGTCCTGTGTATTATATTAGTACTCTTTTCATTTTCATATCCGCGATTTTTTTATTATTAGTAGTACGATGTTGGATTTGATGGTATTAATTATATACATATGATGATGGAGATTGATTAAATATTTCTGGGGCCCTTAATTTATATACATGATTAATGTTTCATATTTAGACATATCAACAGAAACAACAGACATCACTTACTTACTACATTAATAGACAACGCCTTCGACGTGAACTTGCACTCCTTCGCTTTATTAATTCCACCGTAATAGTAATAAATTAATCTGGTAGTAGAGTAGATCAGCTTTGTAGGCATAACGCCATAGATTAGAACCGACTGAGAAGATTAGAACAGAAAGAAATAGAGGAGGAGATAGGATGGCGGTGGAAGATAGCAGTGGTAAAGCATGAACACGTGTAAGGGAATTGCATGTCGCTTGCGCGTCGTTGCGCCTATGTGTACGTCGGTTGGCAGTTGAACTTAGGTCGACGTATGAGCTCTGTCATTTTCCCCTTTCCTTTGAACTTTGTTCTCTTGCAGAGTTACATTCGCGATCAATCTCATGCATGTTATCTGACTTTCTCTTTCACAATGCAAGTCTCACCACTTTTTTTTTTTTTTTTCCCCAAGATTAAGTCTCACCAAAATAGAATAAACGAAATGAGCAGTGCTAAGTGTTACTTAAGCATTTTATGAAGAGAAAAAGAAACAAATCCTTAATCAAGGATAAGATGATGTAATACACACCGAACAAAATTCTATAAAATTGTACTTGTTTGGAATGCATAGATCCTATAGGAGGAATATTGCTAAAATGATTCAAAATATATACTTAAATTTATATTCTGATTGACGTGGCAATACAATAAATCGATACATCATGAGAGAAAAAAAAAGGAAAAAAAATACTCTCTACTTATTATACACCATTTTACAATGAATATGATTTTGAATATAATTTTTGAGGTTATAAAAATATTTCTCTTCCTCTAATTACATGCAAGGAGAGCACGTAAAAGAGAACTAATCAAATGTATACAAGTTTCTAAGACTGTACAGGTTTGGATGATAAAAAATAATGAAAATGACATGATACACGTGTCCAAATGCTAATTTTATTTTAAAATAAAATTTGATGGTACAAAGGTAATAGGACAATCACAACATTTTGATCAATCTTTAATTTATTTTAGTGTTTTGTATTATGCTAATTTGTTGTATTTGTTTCTTTAATTTATTTTAGTGATTTTTCTGATTCACTTTTTACTAACTTGTAACTTTTTTTATTTATCTTCTACCAATTTTATTCAACAAGAACAGTCTAAATTTTGGATTTAAATAAAAAAAAGTTCAAAATTAATGTAGGAGAATATAGAACATTAATTGAATTTAAACAAAAAGTTCAGACTATTAGAGGCATTATACAAAAAATGGATTAGTAAAATGTAAATTTATTATTTTATCATTGTAATATTAAAAGTGAAAAGGTTGAAGAATAATATTTTTGACAACAATAATAGAAAAAACTTCACTATTAAATGCCTAAGTATTCTTTTTATATTAGAATAAAAACGCAATTATAAACTTAATTTCTAGTAATTATTTAATAACGAAAATGAGCAAATTCGATATTCTTAACTATTTTTTGGTTATTATACAAGAATTTTGATATTATCAACTCTTTATTTGAAAAATGAACTATACTAATAAAAGAGGCAATTAGTACATGGTAATAATAGAAACAGGGGAACGGCCTAAAATAATATTAATAAAGATAATTAAAAATGACATAATTAACTTCTTATGATTGAATTACTGCCTTAGTCTTTGATATAAGAAAGTAGAGTACTCGAATTGACGTACCCTTGTAGTTGAGAAAATGTATGGTTGAGTTGGATTGAGTTTTGCTGAGATTTTAAATTATAATGTGTTAGACCATCAACTCGGTATGAGCTGACCTCAGATTGGTATGAGTTGACCTGACATCTTTAGGGCCTACCAAGACTACATGTAAGAGTTGGCAAGCTGAGGTGGCGGAACAAGAATTGTGTATGAATTACACTGTTTGATCGACAGCTCAGCTCGGACGACTTGAAATCAACCCAACCAATGAGAGTTGGCCGGGCTAAGGCTTGAACGATTCCATTATTCATTGGGAAAGAAGAAAGCTCAAATATACAAGGAGGTCCTAGACTGAGCTGTGAAGTACATTAATGTTGTTGAGTAGACTGAAGTCAAAAGGGAAGAAGATAATCTGTAACGCCCCATATTTTTGGTCAAAGTTCTATGTTGACTTATACGTATACCAAAGGATATAATACGTATATAAGTACGTAAAAATTATATATATGTGTGTTAAGTATGCATGTGTATGTGTTTGTGTGTTTATAAAATACAATTAGGGTATTAAAATCTAAATAATGTGTTAAGTTGGGTATATATATATATATATATAAATTAAATTTAAGCATGGGGAGTTGGCTTACTAATTAACATTAGGAACATGGAATCAATTTTTGTTGCATGCTTATCTCATTCTTTCTCTCTCCAACGACTTTAAGAAGACTAAAAAAGAAAAAAGAAGAAGAAAGATAAAGAATAATGAAGCGGAGAGGAAAAATAAGAGGGAAAATTGATTTCATGGCAAAATCAACGCTCTGGTAAGCCATTTCCACTTTATTTTGTTGTAAAATTAATATTTAAGCTACGAGTAACGATTTAATCGGTATAAATTTTGTTGTAGAAGGTGTTTTGTGATGTTTCAAAAAATGGAATTTGAACCACTTTGAGTGAAAACATATAGAAATGATATATTATGACTTCTATAGTTGTGTAGACCCTGAATATGTGATTTGTTTGGATTGATTTGTTAAATTAAAATTTATATAATTATTTGAAGCCAAATTTGACAATGGAGGTCTTTGAAATCATGTTAAACTCCAGTGAAATTCTAGTTTGAGACCATAGAATCGTAGAGAACTAAGTTCTGGATACTTCGATACCAAGATTGTGATGATTTTTGGATATCGATTAATATTTTTAGTAAGTGACTGAACGAATCAGGTAATTACGACGAATTGAGAAAGTGGAAACATGGCTGAAAAACCTATTTTTACTATCATTTCGCCTTAGAAATATTATTGGGGATAGTATAAAATATTTGGGATGTCCTCATGAACTTTTTAGACTGAAATGAAATTTTGAAAATTAATTATGACATTGGAAAATTAATATTGATTGGTGAAGCGAATAGGAATATATAAAATTGATATATATTATATGGAATGAATGTGACAAGTTGAAACAATAAGATTTGGATTGGTCAAAGTGGATCTGGATCATAGTGATGGTGATAGGACTTAGGTTTGAAAAGTCTTGTACAGTGAATATTTCTTTACTTTGATTTTCTTATATGACATTGTATTATATAAAATTGATTTGGAATGATATGCATGCTATGATATAAGCATTTGATTTAAAATCATGAAATCATTTTGATGCATAGGAGCATGTCAATGGACGTACCTAAGGAGGTCAGTGACATGTGAAGCATTTCTTTGGGTTTAAATCTCAGGAAAATACTCACAAGATTGATGGTTTTAGTAATCCTGGTCAGTGCATTCTCAGCATGAGATAAAAGACGCAAAAATAACATAATTAATAAATGGGTAATTTGAGGTCGGTGCACTCTTCGTTGGTGCACATGAGGAGCAGACTCACTCAATTACTTAGAAGAAGGGAGATGGATATGATTTTCAAAAGTTATTGCATATTTCGAAAAATGAATTGCATTGAATTATTATATCTTGAGCATGTATTATTTTGTTTGAATCTCTGCATATGATTGTTTTAATTGTTTGAAATAAGCATTTTTTTTATAAATGCATATATGAGGTCATAGTAAAAAATATTCACCGAGTTCGTTGTTTGCTCACTTTATTTCTTCCAAGTTTTGATAGGAAAGGCAAGGGGGAAGCTCCGGAGGGATAGTGATTGCGCTCCGGAGTTCTTCTTTGATGTATATTTTGAGTTGTAATATAATTTTTATTTTTTATTTTGATAAACATATGTATACCACTATGATATATATATAGAGTATCACATAGATGGGTTATGAAATGAATTTGTGAACTTTACATGAAATTTGAGGATCACTAAAAGTTATGTGGAAATGTTATATGACCTTGATAATGGAAATTATCTTGTATTTTTGTGGATATTGAATATTGTTAATCAGGTATATGTGATTTCATTCATTTTATGAGGATAATCTATTGAAATTTTTGGAAACTTTGGGTTGTAGAGGAAGACTGACAGGGTTTTAGGTATGTTAAGGTATAACATGCTTAGAATTCTGTATCGGTCGTGACGTCACCCGAGAAGGGGTCACGACATAAGTGGTATCAGAGCCATGTTTAAAAGCCTTAAAAAGTCTTTTAAACATAAGTGGTATCACGACATAAGTGGTATCAGTGGTATCAGTTCAAGACATGACCTAGTTACGAAGTTCAAGAGTCTCTTTCAGTTCACGAGTCTTATGTATTTTCTTAAGTTTATTTTTACAATCGTTTATACTTTCAGTTTGTATTTACATATCGACTTGATAGAGTGTTTAATGTAACGTTAATTATAATAATATAATATTTCTAAAAAAAAGTTATCTAAAATTTTTCAATATAACCAAACAAAGTAATTTTACATTTCCACCTTTGTATTCCTATCAATCACATTTTCAATAATTTGATTCTCCAAATCTCATTCTCATGCCGCGTTCCAAATCGGAGCCTAATGATTTTAACCCTACGAGAAAGGAGAAAAAGAATCGCTGCCCTCCTAACGACGCCTGCGATTTTCGCGTTGGTCCCGACCTGCGATTTCCTCTGGTTCCTCTCGTCTTCTTGCTCGGTCTCCACAACGGCTATCCTCTCTTCTTCTTCTTCTGCTCTAGTTCGTGCTACCCTTCTTCTTTTTCTCCTTCTCTCGCTCTGACTATAAGAAGCGAGATCTGTAGATCGGCGCTTCTTTACACTCTTGTTTTATGCCGAATTCGCTCGTTTCTGCTTTGGATCTGCAGCATATGTTTCTGAAGTCACAAGTGCCGCTATGGTGAGGATCTGAGATCTCATTTCTCCTTTGATTTCTTCGTATTTGCCGATTTTTTCTGTTAATGTGATGTTTTTGTGTGGTTTTCTCTTGGATTTTTGTGTGATTTTTCTGTTAATTTGATCTTTGCATGACAAATCGTAACCCGGTCAACCCAAACCGAACAAATTCGGTTTGGTTTGAAGAGTGGTTCGGTTTCAAGAAATCCTAACCGATCCAAGTTCAGTTCGGTTTTTAGTGAAAACTGGACCTGACCGGGTTACGCACGCCCCTACTTTCTAGGATTAGATCATTTTTGTTCTATTTCTTTATTTGGAGGGGAAGAGACAAAGGTAGATTGGAGTGTTGTTTTGACTTGGTTCTTATGCAATTCATTAATTTTTTTTAATCATTTCTTTATAACTCAAAGACTTAGACAGCTTTGAATGTTGATCCACATATGATTAATATGTTTTAACAAATATTACAACTGATGTCAATCATGTCATCAACATTTATGTGTATTGTAGCTAAAAAAAAACTTCATGAGAAAATTCCTTCGAAAAAATGTACTTGAGAAAAAATTTTCATAGTTGTTTGGTTGAACATGAGAAAATTTTCTCATAGTTGGTTATTAGTTAGTTATTCAGTTATATAACTGTAACTTCAAATTTAGTATAATTTTTTTTTCAACCTCCTACCTGAGAAAATTATAAGAAGAAAATGGTGGGCCCAATAATTTTTAAATTTTTTTTTCTCAACTTTTTTGCCAACAAAACAGTGGAAAATAGAATTTTTTCAAAGAAATTATTATTTTCTCGAGAAAATTTCTATTTTTTCACCAATTAAACACACCATAATGTTAAAACTAACGTTTTGATTGAGATTAAAAAATAAACAAATAAATGAAATATAGTTTTCAACATTGATAACATCAGTTGAGTACCAAATAAATAAATAACAATACAAAAGCCTCAATATAAAAAATACGAAGAAACCAACCAACCTCTTGTAGGATTTGGAATCTAATAGGCGAGGAATCTGGAATGACCCCGCACAAACACCTCTCAAAGAAGACATCTTATTCGACCTAGAACAAGCTAATCCCTATGACCAAAGAAAGCTCTATGCTTTTTCTAGTATTTCTGAAACACAGTTAAAGTGAATGTTTTGGAAGAAAATGAGACGAAGCAGAGTGGATTATAGTTAGGGCTGAAATCGAGTCGGGTCGGGGCGGGTTTGGCAGAAAAATGGGCTCAACCCGACCTAGTCGGGTGAAATTCTTCTCCCGAACCCGACTGGAAAATTAAGATAATGTGACCACCCAACCGATCGGGTGGGCGGGTCAGGTCGTTCGGGTTTGTATTAAAAATACAAACCTAATATTTTTTTTTAAAATATAGATGTTATACTCCCTCCTCCCTAAACAATAGAAGAGGTATTTTACTAATTTAATATGTTGGATTAACATTTACCAACTTATTAAATTAATATTTGATCTTCCAAAGATGAGAGTTCTCCTCTTTGAGAGAGCTCTTCTAAGCCAAGCTACTCTTGAGCTTGATTTGTGGAAGTGAGAATGAAGAGAAAGGTGATGGGCTTTTATAGAGGAGGAGAGTATCCCATTCTTTTCAACAAGCATGTGGGACTAAAAAAAGAACTTTTCTCCTTTAGTCTTAAGCACCCATCTTATCCTCCTTCCCCACAATCCTTGTGGGACTAAAAGAAGGACTTTCCTCCTTTAATTTCAAACACCACACATCCTCCCCCATTTAGTTCAATGAAAATTTATCATAATGTATATATATTATTAGGTAATTAAGTGGATTAGTAGTTAGCAAAAAGAATTATTGAGTCACATACCATAAATTATTGTTCTTTCTATGTTATTTTAACTAACATATAAAACTTTGTGTATTGCTTCCATTCATATGTCCATTTACATTATTCACCAAAGTAATTATACACTTCATTTATGGTATTAATAAATGTATAACCATATATTAATACAAAAGTATGTATACATATGTTAATTCGCATTTATATATTAAAATATATGGTTATGCTATAACTAATATAATTATACATAATAACAAAATGTACACGTATGTTTATAATAATATGTTAATATATGCAACGTGAAATACGTAATGTGTTACACTATATATTATATAAAATATGATATAAGTTATATAATATACTATTATGTACATATAATAATATTTTAATATATGCAACATGAAATTCGTAATGTGAATACATAATAGTGTATTACATATGAAGTTATACACTCATAATATCAAATTATATATCATATTGTATATTTGTAACTATATGTTATATAATGTTACATTACATATAGTTTCATAATATATCCACACACTGACACACACATATATATACTATAAAATATTGCATAGTTGTAACTTATTGTAAGCAAAACCAAAACAAAACCAAATCCAAACATAACCATAAAATTTTTAAATTTTTTCCAAGGACTTCTTTGCTAAGTGAAGGGACCAAGAGGTTTTAGTGCAAGTTGCATGAAAAACCCCCACCCATGGGGAGATTTGAATGAGAAATGATAAGACAAGGAGTGCTTTTATAGGAGAAGCACTTTCTCCATCCCTCAAGAATTTCGATGTGGGACTAAAAACATAAGGGAGGGGGAAACCCTCCCCATCTTCCTTTCTTTTCATTCTCTCTCCCTCTTGACGCATCTCTCTCCTGTTGCTCTCTTTCTCTCTCCCGAGTCCTGACACATCTCTCTCTCTCTCTCTCTCTCTCTCTCTCTCTCTCTCCTGACGCTCC
Organism: Paratinospora sagittata; assembly: GCA_035771175.1. NCBI lineage: Eukaryota > Viridiplantae > Streptophyta > Magnoliopsida > Ranunculales > Menispermaceae > Paratinospora > Paratinospora sagittata. The sequence continues at coordinate 33,936,336 of CM069603.1, forward strand.
CACGCTCTCTCTCCTTCCTCCTTCCTCCTTCTTTCCTCTCTTCCTTATTCCTTCTTAAACCTATATATTTTATTAATCTTAATATATATATCAATCTAGACATACATGACTATATAATATTATTTTATAGAAATATATATATATATAGAAATACACTATAGCACATTATATTATATACATATATTTATTATTGTTATATATATATATATATATATATATATATATCAGATTGTATTATATGATTATATTATCATATTATATTATATTATATATGTCTATACTTAGTCATAATATATGAGAATTTTTTTTACTCTTAACAAGGGTGTGAAAAATATTGGGTTTCAATGAATAGGGAAACCCAAAAGGTAAAAACTTATATGTTGTTCTTATGTGTAATACTCTTAACAATAATTTATTTATATGATATATGTAAGATTATATCCCTCTATTCCTATTTCTATTTTGAATAAATCTTGCATGCAAATATTTATCTACTTAGACCCTCCATTCTTTTCTCTATTCTGAATAAATCTCACGTACAAATACATAACTACTAACTACTAAGCTTCAACTCTCATCTCATATTACTTTTTTATATATAACTATGAGAAATTCAAAAAACTTATAATACTTTTTTATTAGTAATATTTAATGACCCTATAACCTCATACATATAAGAAACTAATTAATCAACTCAATGGAATGAGTTATATATAATAGGTTAAACTTATTCTACATTTGTCGTCATTGTAGTGGCCCCAGTCAAATTAAAGAGTACACATATAATGTTTCCATCCTTTTTACTTAGGTAACATGCATGTTTTCAAAATCTTTTTAGTTTACATTTGGTTAGAACATAGAAGTTGGGAATTTTTATTACCCATATGGTTTTTTAATTTTAAATAAATTATTTTTAAGCGTCATTATTACATTTATAGTTTACATGGTTAAAAGTTAGCCTTTTTAGTCTATCTAGCTAGATAATGAACATGATTGTTACATTTTAAAACTATTGGTAGATTAATTTTCAAATTATCATTATAACCTTTGTTTAATTATAATATGGTTTTATTGTTTCCAAAATTGATCTCATTTTTCAATTAGTCAATTTGATGAATTGGCCAATTAACATACACTTGTGTAATTAGACAAATACTATCCATCCTATAGTTAGATGCACCTCCCCTATAACAATTTTATATTATTTCAAATGACCCCTACTTTTTTTTATATATAATAGTTGAAGAATATATCTTACCCAAAAAGACAAATAAATAACATATTCAACTTTATATGTTATGATTTGTACTTTAACAAAGATGTTGATGTCTTTTTTTTAATTTGATTGAAGTGAGAAACCCACTTTTTTTAGTCTCATATGGGACTCCCACAACCTCTTAGAAGTTGATGATGGGTTAGACAATTGATGGGTTAATTTGATTGAAGTGAGAAACCCACTTTTTTTAGCCCCACATGGGAATAATAGGGAGAAGGAAGTCACTTCTCTTCTATAAATTGCTCTACTCCCCAACTTCTTCAATTGTCTAACCCATTATCAACTTGTAAGAGGTTGTGGGTGTTGGGACCTACTTAAATAAGAGTCCCCACAATAAAATATTTATGCATACTCATAAAAATGTTAGCAAATATTTCTATATGCTAAACATATGCAAAAAAATGCATATGTTTACATAGGAGGTCGGGTCTGTTGACCCTAAAAAGTTTTATCAAGATCCGAGACCCGACCGACCGACCATGTCGGGTTAGTAAAAAAACAACTCGACCTTTGTCCTAAACCCGAACCAACTCGACCCGAAATGGTCGGGTTTGGTCGGATCGGGTTTGGTTACACCCCTAATTATAGTTTAATAAGTAGTAATCAAAGTTCGAATTGTATTAGTAATGGAAATGGCGGTGCCGGTGATCAGAACGATGGACATCGTGAAGCCGGTGAAGGGGCGGCTACCGGAGATGGGATCGACGGCGACGAACAAAGCTGGAGCAGCTGCTATTTGAAGAAGAAGAAGAGTAGATGAGATAGAAGGAGGAAATGGGTAGGGCAAGTTTTGGTTGCTTACATTTTTTAGGGTTTTGTTTTGGTAAGTCAGATGCACGTCGAATGATGATACCTCTTAATTAAAAAAAAATCGCCATGCATGACATGTCATCATTCAACATGCATCTGACTTGCCAAAACAAAACCCTAAACAATGCCAACAACCAAAACTTGTCCTTACCCCTTTCCCCCTTTTGTCTCCTCCACTCTTCTTCTTCTTCAAATGGCAGTTGCTCCTGTTCTGTTCATTGCCGCCGATCCCATCTCCAGTAGCCGCCCCTTTACCGACTTCATGATGTCCACCGTTCTAATCACCGGCACCGCCATTTCCATTACTACTACAATTCGAACTTTGATTACTACTTACTGAACTATAATCCACTCTGTTTCGTCTCCTTTTCTTCCAAAACCTTTACTTTAACTCTGTATTTCAAAAATACTAGAAAAAGCGGAGAGCGTTGTTTGGTTACAACAAGGTAATTAAAAGCGCAAGGCACACTCAAGGTGATGAGGGGCCCTTTAGCCTGAGGCGCAAGGCGAGGCACACGCCTGAGTAAAGTGAGGCGCAAAATTCTTAAAAAACTTAATTTATATTATTTTTTATAAAAGAATTCAAAATAGACAAAAATCAATAAAAAGTTTTATCATACATCATAATGTTCATAATAGTACTAATGTTTCTATTTCACAGTTCTTCTTAGTATTGTGTTTATTTCTTTTAATATTTAAAATTTAATTGAAGAAAAACACAAAAGCAAGGATGAACAAGTAGCTATTATAACGCCTTTGTAATAACATCTTATTGTTGTCATAAAACCAAAACACAAGTTTCCTTTAATGTTTTATGTTTTATATTGTTTATCATGTATATTTATTCAAAGAAGAGAGAAAAAGGTATATAATACAATACTTATTTCCTGATTAAATATTATTTTTTTAAAATGATGAGCAGGAAAGTGAGGCGCACGCCGAAGGTGCATTAAGGCGGACCTAAGGCGCACGCCTGAGTTAAAGTGCCCTTGCCTGTCAAGTATTGAGGCGCAATAGGTGCGCCTCGCCTCAAGGCGCGCCTGAGGTGCACTAAGGCGCACGCCTTGATAACACTGGGTTACAGGGATTAGCTTGTTCTGGATCGAATAAGATGTCTTCTTTGAGAGTTGTTTATGTGGGGTCATTCTAGGTTCCTCGCTTATTTGATTCGAAATCCTGCAAGAGGTTGGTTGGTTTCTTCCTGTTTTTGATATTGAGGCATTTGGATTGTTATTTATTTATTTAGTACTCAACTGATGTTATCAACGTTGAAAACTATAGTTCATTTATTTACTGATTTATTTTTTAATCTCAATCACAACGTTAGTTTTAATATTAATGTTGATGACATGATTGACATTAGTTGTAATATTTGTTAAAACATATTGATCATATGTGGATCAACATTCAAAGCCGTCTAAGTCTTTGAGTTATAAAGAAATGATTAAAAAGAATGAATGAATTGCATAGAACAAAGTCAAAACAACACTCTAATCGACCCTTGCCTCTTCCCCTCCAAATAAAGAAAGAGAACAAAAATGATCTAGTTCTAGAAGGGCATGATGTTGGGCCCTTGGCATTTGGGATCATGAGAGAGATAAATATCACTTGACTTCTCGGGCATCGACGACGATCACCTTGGATTGGTGATAATAATCATCTTCTTCATCATGATCATTATTTTCTTCAATGGGTGAGAATAGAAATAGCTAAAAAAAGGATAAAAAACCATATAACGGGATTTGCCAATAAGCTCCCGATGAGTATGAGTTACATTTTATCTTTTCGCACTTCAATTTCTTGTAAAACTTTGTATGATCACCTTTGGTGAAAATTTACTTTTCCACGCTTTTAGTTTGACTTCATGATGTTTACATTTTAGTGCTTTTAGGTTATAGTCTCTGGTTAAAAGCCCAAAATTGGTTTCAAACTAGACAAAACTTCATGTGAACAGGTGAATATGTGATGAGATGGGAGCCCAATTATCTAGTATAGGAAAGGAGCATTTCTTGAAAGTTGTTTTCATGCCTAAAACTACCTGAGAAAAACGTAGTGAACACTATAAAGCTCCTTAAATCGTTACGTATTATTTATTTTTTCAATCGAACAATTTGAAGGAATTCATAAAATGATGAAAGGCAAATCGAAGAGTAAGACACCCTAAGATTTTTGAAGAAACAACTGGGTTTGGCAGTTTGCACATGCATATGAAGAAAGAGAGATGCAAATTTCCTATTCCTTCCCCATTATTTTTCCCAAGATTGAGCTTGCCTTATCGGTAATGGATGAAATGATTAATAGTCTCGAAGGGACGTACCTTCACCGTTAATTGAAATCTCATAGTATGATTGCATGAAGGTTTGGTTAGGGAAGCTTGGATGGGGACTCAAAAAGTCTCAAACAATTTCATATTTACTTGAAACTAATTGAACTTGATCCTCTTGATTGTAGTCTTTTGAGTTTTAAAGTTGTGCTTCCCCATGAATACATATGTATGGTTGCATGTATATGGATATGCGTGTGCATGTTTAAATTGGAAGTCTATGAATAGATGGTCACATATGCGTTCTGACTGATGAAATTTGACTTGCAGTTTAGGCAGGCCATTTAACTCATGTAGAAATCTCAAAATGATTTTCTTTTTTCCTTTTTTTTTGTGATTATATCTTTTGGTTTTTTGTTAGAGTTTTCTTCACCAAGAGATCCTTTTGTATTTGCAACAATGTAACAATAATGAAATAGAAAATCAGAATTAGAAAATAGTAAAAAACGAAAAAAGATATAACTTGCATAATAAAAATATAAGTGTAAGTGTGTAATACTAGAATTAAATGTTATGCCAATACTGAAGCTATACAATCATACAAGTAACAATATGAAGAAAAAAGAACATTATGATTTATATATTTAGATTAACCCCCTTAAACTTTTAAAAGATTTTCAAAGAGCCCCAATACTTGCCTTAAGTATGGTCTCGGCAATGGACTAGTTGTGGCGTTGGAAACATTAAAGGAATTGCTTTGTCTTTGCTCCATAGCCCATTTTTAGCACTGGGTGATAAGTTCCTCATTCATCTAAAAGTAATTAACTTGGATGCATTTTATCCTTTAGCAACAATTGAAGTCTTGTATGGAGTTGGGCATGTCCTCATTAGTCTTTAGACATGGCTTGGTTCAATGCATTAATTCTCATGTCTCAATAAGTTTTCGAGGAATTGATTAGGCTAACATTTGGTGTTGGTGGCTTTCTGATGTGTGCCATTTAATCTGCCAAAGGATGAAGAAGTTGATTTTGTCATGAATTTGTCATTTCTGTTTTATGATATCTCACGGAATTTATTTACTTCCTTCGATAATGATGAAGGTAAAAATGGCTATTGGTTATGGGAAATTTCAAGATTTGATCATGATCATTGTTGCAATCTGATTGAATTTCCCTTCTAAATATATGATTAAATCTCGTTTGTGGGATTCTGCTATTAATTTTGCGATTATACATTGGGACGCATCCATAGGATTTTGCTTGTAATTTTGAAGGTTATGGGTGCTAAAGAAAATAATGACGACAAAGGTTAGGTGTAGAAGTAATCAGAGGCTCAAAAGTTGCTACATGTTGGTTGCGAATTTGAAAAATGTTGATTCTAACTGTAAAAGAATTTATTCCATTAATGCTTTCTTCTTTTTCCATACACAGGAGAAATGGAAGATGGAGGTCACCAGAAGCTGCTGTCATCCCTAATTTCCATCTTCCAATGCGCAGTCATGAAGTTAAGAACAGGTATGCTATCGTAACCTTAGTAGAGTGATACATCTGTTTTAGATTTGATTTCTGGATTGCGAAGTGGTTTGTTTCACATATCACATAATTATGTGGTTTAACCTATAGGCCAAGTGGTTTGATTGCAATGTCTGTGCCTATAGGCTTTGACTTGGTTTAACCTTCTCAAACAAGGGTAGAAAATATTATGTATTTTCTCAGCTATGCCAGAACTGGCATGTTGATTTAAAGACAAATCCTTTCTCTGTTAGTGTTGGGAGTTGAACAAGGACTAAAATTGTGAATGTTGCTCATAGAAGTGGCAAGAAACTAGGTGGAGGAATTTTAGTGTATGTGAAAATATCTTTAGAGTTGGTAAAAAGGCTTAGTTGAGTTGAGGTGCAAAATATATTTAGAGAAAATAATGTGCCTTTGTTGTGACAGGTGTAAATTAGCCCTTTGCAAGGGGAAATTGAAAGACAAAAGATTGACATGGTCAAGTTACACGGATAAGTTCTTTAGGAGCTAAGTTTCACTATTTTGTGCTATATATGTTATAGCTATGTGTTTTCAATCTACTTGCTTTTGTGGAGAGGGCAAATCTCTTTTGGCCTTCTTGCTTTGTTAATTTGAGGAAACCTTCGTACTCCAATATGCAGGAGTTGCAAGTTTTGATGTTTCCTAAACCATCTAGAGTTTATATTCTTTCGGGTTAGGAGTATACCACAATAATATTCTTAATACAACGGAAACATAATCACCTCAATAACATTTGTTTTCTTCGCCAAACCTCAATAACATTACTAGGTCAAAATTAATAAAGAAATTGACGTGTTTGATGTGGGTGTTGGTTATTTTAAGGGACCATTAACAGGATTAATTGGTCTTTTGTGCCACTGTTATTTAGTCTTTTCTTTGGTTATTTCATATTGCAGGACATCATCAGAGCATATCAAATCTCTAAGGTTGATCACTGCCATTAAGACTCCATATCTGCCTGATGGCAGATTTGACCTTGAAGCTTATGATACCTTGATGCACATGCAAATAGTAAATGGTGCTGAGGGCGTAATAGTAGGTGGTACAACTGGGGAGGGCCACCTAATGAGCTGGGATGAACACATAATGCTTATCGGACACACAGTTAATTGTTTCGGCGGATCAATCAAGGTGTTCGGGAACACTGGAAGCAACTCAACAAGAGAAGCAATCCATGCCTCTGAACAGGGATTCGCTGTTGGGATGCATGCAGCTCTTCACATCAATCCTTACTATGGAAAGACTTCATTGGAAGGGATGATTTCTCACTTCGATGCCGTTCTTTCTATGGGACCCACAATTATTTACAATGTGCCAGCAAGGACGGGCCAAGATATTCCTCCCTCTGTGATCCGCACAGTCGCACAGAACCCTAACATGGCCGGCGTTAAAGAATGTATGGGAAATGATCGGATCAAAGAGTACACTGATGAAGGCATTGTGGTATGGAGTGGCAATGATGATCAGTGCCACGATGCAAGGTGGGGGGGCTTTGGGGCTGGTGGTGTAATATCTGTTGCTAGCAATTTGGTTCCTGGGTTGATGCGTGAGCTAATGTTTGGAGGCGAGAATATATCTCTGAACTCTAGGCTAATGCTGCTGATAGAATGGCTGTTCCATGAGCCTAATCCTATTGGTTTGAACACAGCTCTGGCGCAGCTGGGAGTTGTGAGGCCAGTGTTTCGCCTCCCTTACGTCCCTCTTCCCCTGGAAAAGCGGGTGGAGTTCGTGAACATAGTGAAGGAACTTGGAAGAGAGAATTTTGTTGGAGACAAGGATGTTCGGGTTCTTGATGATAATGACTTCCTTTTGGTCTCTCGTTATTAATCTGTACTTTCATATCTCTGGCAGTTCTTTAAGTTATTTCAGTTTCTACTATTCATGTTAAATTCTACAGTTTCTTAAGCTCCTTCTAGCTAAGCTACAAGCTTTATTTCTTTCCTTCTAACATGAATAAGAAGCGTTTGTAACTTTGTCCACATGAATAAAATGTTTGCATGACAATAATTTACTTTTTTATTTGTTTCATTAAGAACTGGAGATGGATCTGTTTTTCTTTGTTCACCTGTTTCGTACTTAATTACCCTAGCTCTGTCACTGAACCTTAATTAAAAATAATAAAAGTTGTCAATCAAGCGTAAAATAACCTTACACCAGCTATTATTACAATTGAATATTAGTGGTCCATTGTTCTGAATCCCACCTTAAAAAACAATATTTTTCTTGCAGGAATCGGACACCAGAATAGTAAATTGCTTAAATTTCCTTATAAAATTCTATCACTTGTGATCCTGTCAATATTAATTATGAATAAGTTCCATGTGTTAATAATGTAAACCATGTCCAATTTAATTAATTAAATAGCCCAAACAGTACCCTAATTCTGTGTTTCATCTGCCTAATTTGTCCTCTTCTATCTGGCCAACCTTCTTCATAATACGTTATGAAATCAATAATGTCACGTTGAGATCGTTGGATCTCAATGGCCCACAACTCAAAAAGTTTCATCTATTCAAATGAATTTGCACACGGACGTAATTAATGAATTAATTCTTAGATATCATGGCCTTTGCCCATTAATTGAAATTCATAATATAATACCATTATTTTCCTAAGAAAGAGCACAGTTGGGAGACAATTAGAAGAAGTTTAATTTGTATTTGCATCTTCCAACTAGAGGTCCAAAAGCAGGAAAATCTTGGAGATCGATGAGAGAATTTCTTCTGTAACTCAAACATCAAAGCTTCGTTTTTCTCGTGAAGTAGCAAAGCTTTCTTTCTCAACTTCTCATTCTCAGGTATGATGCTTCTGTTCTCCAAGTAAAGCTTCAAGTAGGGGTGTATGCCAACTTGACCAAAATGAACTAAACCCGACAGGTTTGGTTGGTCTAATATTTGGGTTGGGTTGGGTTGGGTTGGGTTGGGTTGAAAAAACCCTAAGCCAAATTGTTCAGGTTGGGTCATGGGTTGGGAGTCTAAATAATCGACTCAACCCAACTCGAATTGAACTAGTTTGATATTATGATATGGTGGTGGATGAATGTGATTTTATTTAAAACATGATATTTTATGATTAATTTGAAATAGTTCTCAAATTTACATGTTGATATGATTGTATTTAAAATTGAAATATTACATGCTTGATATCTATTAGTGTAGAATTTGTATATAAAATTTACAAGTATAATTTAACTCATCTCAAGAGTCAAGATTTTCAACCGAAATGACCAACCCGAACTAGTTTGAGTTGGGTCAGGTTGGGTTGAGGGGCGGTTTGGTTTGGGTTGGGTTCCAATTTTTTCAACCTAAACTAGTTTGGATTTGACTCCAACCCGACCAAACCCAACCCGTTACACCGCTCGCTTCCAGTTCTTCAATTCCATCTTTGTGCCCAACACCTTCATTCCTCTGTCACTCCTGCTAAAAACCATCCCCAATTAATTAATCAAATCACCATGCACCCATTAAAGATCAAGCAAAAATAAGGCTAAAACTAAACAATTACTATTAATTACCAAAAGATAAATTAAAAGAATTAAGAAAACTGGAAAACATGCAATTACCTGTTCATGGAGAGCCGACGCACTCTAACTTTTGATCTCCTTGGTCTAACCCGAAAAATGGAAGAGGAAGAATATGAAGGCCTGCAAATACACATTATTTGCTATCTCTAAAAGTACCCAAAGACCAGCTTTATATATTGTTGAAATCAAATAAGCATAATACAATAGAAACAAAAAAGAAAATCAATCCAAACACGCAGTTTTATGAGGTTCAGTTACAATGTGTGAAAACCTACATCCTCGGGTAGCACTTGCCATCAATCCACTATGAAAGAGATGAAGCTTTACAAAGTTACAATAATATGTTCTTGGAGAACTTTACACAGCTAATAACTAGCTAGAATGGTAATCAAAACTATTGTCTTAACCTGTTACAAAACTTTCCTATATATTTCAACGAACAAAAGTTTCTCCAAGAACCTCAAATCTGTTTTAAATTCCTAACTACTCTAATAACAACATGTTGTCTTTTAGTAGTTGTTGCAGCTATTACTTTATAACAGATTTAACTAACTCTTAGTTTCTCTCTTTCTTGAGTTTTGAACCATACTGCTTCACAATTCTCCACCTTGGTTCTAAACTCACTAGGGGATTGCAACACAAGTGACTCTTGCCAGTTTTCACTTTCAGTTTTGTATCATTTGCAACAAGCTCAGACAATGTCTGAACTTGCTCAATCATACCACCTTGGTGGCCATATCTGCAGAGTTGTCATCAGTGTGCACTTTCACAAGTTTAATCAGTCCAGAGTTTACCACTTCCCTAATGAAATGAAACCTCACATCAACATGTTTGGTCCTTTCATGGAACATGGGATTCTTACATAACTGGATTGCTCCCTGATTATCACAAAACAACACAACTTCACCCTACAACACCTCCAACTCCTTAAGTAAGCCCTTAAGCCATAAAACTTCCTTTATTGCTTCTATAGCTGCAATGTACTATGCTTCTGTAGTTGACAAAGCTATTATGACTTGCAAATGAGACTTCCAACTGATAGGTCCTCCACACAAGGTAAAGATATAGCCCGTAGTTGATCTTCTCTTGTCTAAATCTCCAGCAAAATCCGAGTTCACAAAACTTGTCAGTTCAATGTTGCTAGAGTCCAAACTAAACTTCAGCCCTGCTTCAAGTGACCCTTTAACATATTTAAGAAGCCACTTTACCCCATTCCAGTGTTCTTTCCCTGGGTTTGCCATGAACCTACTAAGAACACTCACAGCTTGGGCCAAATCAGGCCATAGCATAACATACATGAGTGATCCTATGGCATTTGCATATGGTACCATTTCCATATATTTCTTCTGCTCCCTATCACTTGAACTTTGTGTAGATGAGAATCTGAAATGAGCAGCCAAGGAAACACTTACTGGTTTTGCATCTGCCATTGAGAACCTTCGTAACACCTTTTGAAGGTAACTCCTTTGTGACAATTTTAGAAAACCACTCTTTTTGTCCCTTAACATTTCCATGCCAAGGATCTTCCTAGCTGGACCAAGGTCCTTCATATCAAATTCAGATTTTAGGTGGTCTTTCATCCTTTGAATTTCCTTCATATCTTCACATACCAACAACATATCATCCACATAGATTAGTAGGAATATTTTCAAACCAGTGTTCAATTTCTTAAAGTAGAAGCAACCATCATAAATGCTCCTCTTAAAACAATTTTGAGTATGAACGTATTAAATCATTTATACCACTGTCTTGGGGACTGTTTGAGTCCATATAAAAACTTCTTCAACAAGCAAACCATGTTCTCCTTGCCAGGAACCTTGAATCCTTCTGGTTGTGTCATGTAGATGTTCTCTTCAAGTTCACAATGTAGGAAAGTTGCCATTACATCAAGTTGTTCAATTCCCAATTAAACTTTGTTACTAAGACCAAGATGATCCTTATGGAAGTGTGCTTGACTACAGGTGAAAAAACCTCATTGTAATCTATACCTTCCTTTTGAGTATAGCCTCTAGCCACCAACCTTGCTTTGAATCTAATTGGTTCATCTTTGGAAACACCTTATTTCCTCTTGAAAATCCATTTACAAGTAACTGGTTTCTGATTTGCTTTTCTTGCAACCAACTCCCATGTTTGGTTTCTTTGAAGTGATTGAAACTCTTCTGTCATCGCAATAAGCCATTTTTTAGAGTTTTTGCTATTTATGGCCTTTGTATATGTCATTGGCTCACTTTCTTCATAGTCTAGACCTGCCATTAGAGCATAAGCAATTAGGTCTGCATAGCTAAATCTATCAGGTGGCTGTTAGAAATTAACATATATTTATAGTAAACATGATTCATTTGGGAACTTTATAGTGAACGTATCTTGATGTGAACATATTTAATAGGTTCATGAATGTATCTAGAAGTTAATGAATACATGTATGCACCTAGGATAGTGTGATCCATGAGCATAATGGTTCATGTATGTGAAGATTCATGTATGTATTTATTGTATTTACCTAGGTAGGGTCCTATAAATACCTCATGTATTTCTCATTTTCAAATCAAGCAAAGTGCACAACTTCAAGTCCTTCTCTTTCTTCAATATTTTTCTTGTTTAGAGTTTGTGTGCTCATACGTTTCCAACAAAGTGGTATTAGAGCAAGGTTGGTCTCAATGGCTTCCAACAACAACATGTTGCAGCTCCAACTTCCCAAGTTCAATGGGAAGAACTATACTCAGTGGAGTATTCAGATGAAGAACAAGTCACAAGACTTGTGGGACATAGTTGAGAATGGCTATGTTGAACCAAAAAATCAAGTTGGTCTCACCCAACAACAAGGCAACGAGTTGAAGGAGAATCTAAAAAAGGACAACAAGGCACTTTACTTCATCTTTCAAGCAGTAGAAGAAGCGGTGTTCGAGAGGATTTTCACAACCACTTCAGCAAAGCAAACATGGGATACTCTCTACAATACATACAAGGGATAAGATAAGGTTAAAATGGTGAGATTACAATTTCTATGTAGTGAATTTGACACCATACGAATAAAGGACTCATAAACTGTTGAAGATTACTTTAATCGGGTCATTGCCATAGTGAACCAAACGAGGCAAAATGGTGAAAATATTGAAGATCAAAGAGTTGCTGAAAGATTCTTCGAAACATGTCTCGAAAGTTCAAGTACATTGTTGTTACAATAGAAGAATTTAAAGACCTTTCTACAATGTCTTTGGAAAGCTTGATGGGATCATTACAGTCTTATGAACTTCGATTCAAACAATTCGACTCTACTCCTTTAGAGCGAGTATTTCAAACACAAACATCTTTTAGAGGAGGTTCTAGAGGAAGAAGGGGATGTCACAACAATTGTGGACGAGGAAGGAGTCAAGGAAGCAAACAAAGCTAACATGAGCAACAAAAAGATGACACTTCATATACGTCATCTAGAAGAGGAAGAGGACGAGGATGTGCAAACAATAGAAGAAGGGGCCATAATTAGAAGCATGTTCAATGCTACAATTGCAACAAGTTTGGGCATTATCAATATGAATGCTGGGGAAAGAAGAATGACGATCAAACCGTCTTCATGCAAAAGAAAAGCCAAGACCATGATGAAGGAGCAATATTTCTTACCAATGCTGCTACACAAGATGATGATCAAGATAAAATTTGGTATCTTGATAGTGGTTGCAGTAACCACATGACGGGGAACTGAAAAACATTTGTAACTTTGGACGAATCTATCCAAAGTGAAGTCAGAACGGGAGATGACAAAAGGCTTCAAGTCAAAGGAAGCGGTGACATTTTAGTGACTACTAAAAAAGGTACAAAACATATTTCTAATGTTTTCTTTGTCCCTGGCCTCAAACACAATCTTCTTAGTGTTGGGCAATTGCTTTTGAAGCAATATAATGTAAAGTTTGACAATAATGCATGTGAAATCAAGGATAGGAGCAATACTCTTGTTGCTAAGGTGAAGATGACACATAACAAGATGTTCCCCTTGAAGATCAGAACTAAAACGTTTTCTTGGATTAGTACAATTGTGAAAAACCCATAGCATTTGTAGTCTGTACATTTGAGTTTTAAAACGTTGACTCATATGTACGAGCATCACATGGTGAGTGGAATGCCGAACATTTACTAAATCGATCACGTCTGTGAAGGGTGTGCACTTGGAAAGCAACATCGAGAGTCCTTTCTAAACAAAAGTACATGGAGAGCATCAAGGTGTCTTGAGCTAGTTCACACAAATCTATGCAGACCGATGCAAACAACATCTCTTTGAGGTAATCAATATTTTCTTACATTCATTGATGATTATAGTAGAAAAACCTGGATTTATTTTTTGAAGGAAAAATTAGAAGTTCATAAGTACTTCTAAATCTTCAAATCCATGGCTGAAAATAAATGCGGTTACAAAATCAAGACCTTATGTTCTGATCGTGGTGGAGAGTACGTTGCACTCTTAGATTTCTTGAAGGAGCATGGCATTCGACACCAACTCATTGTTCGGTATACTCCTCAACAAAATGGAGTTGCTGAAAGAAAGAACAGAGTCATCATGGAGCTAGCAAGAAGTATGTTGAAAGCTAGAGGAATGCCAAACACTTTTTGGGCTGAAGCAGTTGCATGCACGGTGTATTTGTTGAACCAAGCTTCCACCAAAAGTGTTCATGACATGACGCCGTATGAAGCTTGGAGCGGCGAGAAGCCTCATGTCAGCCATCTTCGAATATTTGGGAGCATTGCCTACTCCCATGTACCTGATGCTAAGAGAAATAAACTTGATGACAAATCTGAGAAGTGTATACTTGGGGCTATAGTGAAAATTCTAACGCCTACAAGTTATACAATCTTGTCGCCTAGAAGGCTATCATAAGTCGAGATGTTCTGTTCAATGAAGAAGAGTCTTGAAATTGGGATGAAAATGCCAAACAAAAATCAATTGTCATAGATGAAGAAGAACCAGAAAGTCAGAATGACAATCGTGGCGGCGTGAATAATCCATCCTCATCTTCATCTTCATCATCACTTCAAGTGATGATGACTATCCTCTAAGAAAAATCAGAAGCATTTCTGATATATATGACTCAACAAGGGCAATGTCAGATGATGATTTGAAAAATTTTGCTCTCTTTGCTGATGTTGATCCAATCACTTTTGAAGAAGTCTCACAACATGCAAAGTGCAGATAAGCAATGGAATCAAGAAATTGATTCCATACAAAGAAATGAAACTTGAGAGCTAGTTGAGCTTCCAAAAGGAAAGAAAACCATTGGGGTTAAGTGGATTTACAAAACCAAGTTAGATTCACAAGGAGAAGTTGAAAAGTACAAAACACGACTCGTGGTGAAAAGCTACAAGCAAAAACATGGGACTACCAAGAAGTTTTTGCTCCTGTTGCACGCCTTGAAACAATTCGGTTAGTCCTTGCTTTGGCAGCACAACATGGCTGGAACATTCATCAAATGGATGTCAAATCGACATTTCTGAATGGAGTTCTTGAAGAAGAGATTTATATTGATCAACCTCTCGGATATGTCAAGAAAGGGGAAGAAATGAAAGTGTGTCAATTGAAGAAAGCACTCCATGGGTTGAAACAAGCTCCTCGAGCGTGGTACAACCGGATTGACCACTACTTCCTAACGAATGGCTTCAAGAAATGTCCATATGAGCATACACTTTACATTAAAGAAGGTAACAATAGCGATATTCTTATTGTTTGCTTATATGTTGATGATTTGATCTTTACGGGCAACAGTGGACATATGTGTGATGATTTCAAGAACTAAATGATGAATGAGTTTGAGATGACGGATATGGGTCTTCTCCATTCCTTTCTTGGAATTAAGGTGAAACAAAGTCAAGAATGCATCTTCATATCTCAAAAGAAGTATGCAAATGACTTATTGAAGCGATTCAAGCTAGAGGGTGCAAAGCCCAAAGGGATTCCTATGGAATTCGGCCTAAAGTTAAAGAAAGATAACGAAGACGATCCTTTTGTTGATGCAACCCTCTATCGAAGCCTCGTTGGAAGTCTCATGTATTTAACTGCAACAAGACCGAATCTCACTTTTGCAGTTAGCATGATCAGTAGATTCATGGAAGCATCGAAGAGAAGTCATTGGGAAGCTGGTAAAATACTTCTAAGGTATGTTCGTGGCACGGTGGATCATGGCATACACTAGGGGTGTTCATCGAGACCGACCAAACCTAAAAACCGAACCAAACTGATGTGATCGGTTCGATTTTCAGTTTAAGGAATGAAAAAGCCGATCGGTTCGGTTTGATTTTCGATTTAGACATTGAAAAACCAAATTTAACTAGAACCGAACCGAACTGAACTTAAGGGTAATACTGTCTTTTCTCCTATAACCCTAAGCTTTAAATATCCTTTGAACTTGCTTTTAATTTTTATTTGTTTAACTATTGGATACTTGGAATTGGACGTGCAGGTATATAAAAAAATTGCCTTAAGAAAGGCTTTGAATGGAAAACAAGTAGAAACTTTCCATGTCAATCTCTTTTAGTATTCCTATTATTGAATGTAATAATGTATTTTGTGTTTTAATTGTAATGATAAAACTATATATTATATTTTTCAAAGGATTGAATGTGTTTTGAAAAGGTAAAATAGTGTTAATTATAAAATTTATAACTATAAAATTGACGTAACTAACCTGATCAACCCAAACCGAACAAATTCGGTTTGGTTTGAGTACTAGTATCGGTTTCGGTTTCGGCTTCGAAAAACCCAACCTGAACTAAGTTCGGTTCGGTTTCAATTTTTACCAAAAATCGAACCAAACCGAGGTTGGCACACCCCTAGCATACACTATGAGAAGGTTGATCAACCATGTTTGGTTGGTTACAGTGATAATGATTGGGGTGGAAGTTATGACAATTGCAAGAGCACTTCTGGTTATGTTTTCAACATTGGCTCTGGTGAAATCTCATGGGCCTCAAAGAAGCAAACAAGTGTAGCTCTTTCCACCGCCAAAGCAAAAAATTTGTCTTTGGCAATGGCGGGTTGTCAAGCATTTTGGTTGAGATGAGTGTTACAAGAACTCAAACAAGCTCCAGTCGAAGCGACAACTTTGTTTTGGATAACAAATCCGCTAATGCTCTTACCAAAAATCCAGTCTTTCATGGCAAGAGTAAGCATATCAGAATCAAGTATCATTTCATCAGAGATTTAGTAAAAAATGGTGATGTTATGATCAAGTATTGCAAGACTCAAGATCAAGTGGTCGACATTGTCACACCCCGCCCGGACCCACCTAAACCGACGGGACACTCACGGATGGGGCGCAAATGCATTATAACGATAGCTGAGTGCGCGGAAACACGATTAAGTACAAGTCTAATTTCATTAATTTCAGAATATAATTGTACATGAAATAGTTAAGGGAACATTCTCCCAAAATCCCCAATGAATAATACAAAGGGTACAAAAATGTGGGCCCAAAAACCTGCACCCAGTCCACCCTAATCTCCTGTGAAAAATTGGATAACAATAGGGTGAGCTACACGCTCAGTGGGTAAAATAGTTCGTGAATATAACAATTAATAAAGCAAGCTTCATAATCAAATATCATAAATACACATCAGAGCATCATAATCAATCCAACATGTATGTATGCATGACACCGTCTCGTATTGGTTTGATGATTGTAAATCGCCTGAATTCACGTACAGATGTCCCCCCCAGGAGTAGCCGGGTTCTCATTGTATGTCCCTCCTCAGGAATGACGCTCTGGATTCACGTAGAGATGTCCCTCCCTAAGAGTAGTCAGGTTCTCATTGTACGTCCCTCTCCAGAGAAATATAATGAATAGCGAGCATTGCTTCTAACTATTCTCTGAATCATAAACCACATACGTCCCTAGGTGGTGCTATGTATGATGCCAATGCATGAACTGGTCTGGTCTTTACTTAATATTTAGATAGGATTTGGCAACGTCTGGTGATCCTTATAAGTGTCGGTATCACTACGTGCAAGGTTAGGACAGTCAGTATTACTTGTATAAGCTGATAGCTTTCAAATAAGACCAACCAAATCAGTCTTCAGTTGAGAGGTGAAACACGAGGTCTACTTAAATACCAATCGTCTAGAGCAGCACACTGCCTCCCGTTCTCTATTTAAAGTTACTAAGGACAAGACTGAGTCTTGTTGAGCCAGATTGACCACTAATCAAACATAACAACAATGTAACACATGAACTCCAAATATACAGGCATAAGTATGACAGTATGAACATTATACGCAATAATGCAGTGTAAATAAATAGTAGACATAATGATAAATGAATGTAAACTTTAATAAAATTTATAAGACACACAAACGTATATTTTGTTCCCCACCTTCAGATAAAAACTCCTTTGTAAACTGGCGCCTTCCCTCGGGCAGAACTGCGTTGCACCGCACAGAGAGTCTCGGAAAGATAGTCTCAAAAGAGAAGACAAAAACTCAAAATGAGTGAAAAAAAAGAAAAATCACAAGGAGAAGTGATTTTGGTGTGAGAAATGAGGAGGGGGAGGAGTTCTTTATATAGAAAAAATGACGCCTGAACGTTCGGGCAGGTGCCCGAACAATTTTTTTTTTTGTGTGCAAACCTAGGTTATTATAGACATTTTCACAAAGGCGTTGAAGATCGAGAGTTTTTTGAAGCTCAAGAATGCACTTGGAGTTGTTCAAAGCCTAACTTAAGGGGGGATGTCAAAGATTAAGTTAGATTTTGAAGTGCATGAATCGTGTTTAAGTGGGAATGTTAGAAATTAACATATATTTATAGTAAACATGATTCATTTGGGAACTTTATAGTGAATGTATCTTGATGTGAACATATTTAATAGGTTCATGAATGTATCTAGAAGTTAATGAATACATGTATGTACCTAGGATAGTGTGATCCATGAACTTAGTGGTTCATGTATGCATTTATTGTATTTACCTAGGTAGGGTCTTATAAATACCTCATGTGTTTCTCATTTTCAAATCAAGCAAAGTGCACAAGTTCAAGTCCTTCTCCTTCTTCAATATTTTTCTTGTTTAGAGTTTGTGTGCTCACTACGTTTCCAACAAAGGTATTTCTTCTCACTCTATCTCTTTTCAACTGATACTGATTTCCAGATTCTACACTTTCATGAGAGTTTGTTTGATTTTGCTGAACTAGTTCGTTCTCTGGCATTTCTGATGATGTACCATCATCATGTTGATGATCATGAGTTGTTCTACTTTGAGGCTTCACCTCAAACTCAAAATACTTGTTATCTGTAACAAGCTTTCCTTCTTCATTCTTACTAGCCTCACTAGCATGTCCCGCATTATTAGCTATAGAAGAAAACATTTCATGTTCATTAAAAGTAACATCACGACTTATGATCATCTTAACCCATGGAGAGTCTTTAATCCACAATTTGTATCCTTTAACATCATCTGGGTAACCTACAAAAACTCCTTTTACAACTGTAGGTTTTAGGTTTCTCTCACTTTGATGAGCAAAAGCTATGCATCCAAAAACTCTAAGGTGTTTATAGCTAGGTGGTCTTCCATTCCACATTTCCTTAGGTGTTTTAAAACCTATGACACTAGAGGGAATTCTATTTATCAAATAGCAAGCTATTTTGACAGCCTCACCCTAAAAGAATTTGGACAAACTTGATCCATACAACGTGCACCTAACTCTATCAAGAAGTGTCCTATTCATTCTTTCAGCTAGGCCATTTTGTTGGAGGGTTTTCCTAATAGTCTTATGTCTAAGAATGCCACTATTCTTACACAGGGAATCAAATTCTTCATTAATGAATTCTAGGCCATTATCAGTTTTAAGGGCCTTCAACTTCTTACTTGTTTCGTTTTCAATTAAAGCTTTCCATTCCTTAAATTTTCTAATGGTGTCATCTTTAGTTTTCAGCAAATAAACCCAAACTTGTTTAGAGTAATCATCTATTAAAGAGAAGAAGTACTTGTTACCTCCATGTGATGGCACCTTAACGGGCCCCCAAAGGTCTGAATGGACATAATCAAGAATGCCTTCTAATCTATGTACAACAACCTTGAATGCAAGCCTATGTTGCTTCCCTAGGATGCAAGACTCACAAAACTCAAGCTTACTTACACTGTCTCCACCTAGCAGTCCCTGTTTTTGCAATTCTTGTAGGCCTTTATCACTCAAGTGTCCTAATATTTGGTGCCAGATTTTTGTTTTATTAGAGTTTGATCTGATCACTGCATTTGAGGATCCAATCTTTGTGTTGCCAAGAAGAATATAGAGGCCGTTCCTCTTTTCTCCCTTCATCACAACCAAGGCTCCTTTGGAAATTCTCAACTGTCCATATTGAGACTTGAAGGAGTACCCTCCATCATCAAGTGTCCCAAGTGAGATTAAGTTCCTCTTCAAGTCAGGAACATGTTTAACCTCTTTTAGGATTCTTACTGATCCATCAAACATCTTGACAACAGCTGTACCAACTCCAACAACCTTGCACGCCATGTTGTTTCCCATTAGCACCTTGCCACCACTAACAACTTGATATGATCCAAACCAGTCTCTTCTTGGGCACATATGGTAAGTGCAGCATGAGTCTAACACCCATTCTTTTGAAATGTTATTCATGGAGATCGTGAGAACCTCTGCACTGCCATATCCTTGATCTGTTGCTGTTGCACTCTCTTGAGATGAATCTTTATCATTTCCTTGGCCTTGCCTATCAGGACATAGCCTACGAATGTGGCCCATCTTATTATAGTGATAACATTTCGTGTTCTTCGTAATTCTTCTTCAACGATCTGGATGTAGTTCTTGAATGAGATTTCCTTTTTTCAGTTGACTCTTTTTTCTGAGGTCTTCCCCTCACATTCAAGTTCTCCCCATTGTTGCTCTTTTCTTGACTCTTTTCCTGATTCTTCATATCCAACATTTTTGAAATCAAGGCATTTTACACATCATCTAAAGAAATTGTCTTCCTTCCATACTTGAGTGTTTCCTTGAAATGTTTCAATGGCTTTGGTAACAAGTTTAAGAAGATTATAGCCTTGTCTTCATCATCGACCTTAATGTCTAGATTTTCAAGATCCAAGATCAACTTGTTAAACTCATCCAAGCTGTCATCAATGGACTTGTATTCATCCATCTTGAAACCAAAGAATAGCTCCTTTAGGTAGATACAATTTGGAAGGGTATTTTCCATATACAATTCTTCAAGTTTCCTCCACAAACCTGCAACTGTTTTCTCATGGGAAACTTTCCTCAACACTTGATTTGTCAGGCTGAGAATGATTGCGTTGTAGGCCTTCTTTGAGAACTTTTTTTTTTCTTGTGGAGTGATTGAATCAGGTAGTTCATGCTCAGGAATTAGTGCTTTCTATCTTTGCTGAATCAATATTGCTTCCATCTTCATCTTCCATAGACCAAAATCATTCTTTCCATTGAATTTCTCGATCTCATATTTTGCAATCACCATTTTCTTGATCTTGACCTCAGGCTCTGATACCAGTTGTTTAAATTGAATGAGCAGAATACAATAGAAACAAGAAAGAAAATCAATCCAAACACATAGTTTTACGAGGTTCAGTTTCACATTGTGTGAAAACCTACATCCTCGGGCAACACTTGTTGTCAATCCACTATGAAAGAGATGAAGATTTACAGAGTTACAATAATATGTTCTTGGAGAACTTTACAGAGCTAATAACTAGCTAGAATGGTAATCAAAACTACTTTCTTAACCTGTTACATAACTCTCTTATATGTTTCAACGAACAACAGTTTCTCCAAGAATCTCAAATCTGCTTTAAATTCCTAACCACTCTAATAACAACCTGCTGTATTTTATTAGTTGTTGTTGTTGTTACTTTATAACAGATTTAACTAACTCTCAGTTTCTCTCTTTCCTGAGTTTTGAACCATACTGCTTCACATATATCTATTTATGTATATATGTTCTTCTTCTTCTTCATCTTCTTCTGCTGTGGCTACTTGATGAGAAGGTTGGATTTGAGCGAATGAAAGGAAATTGAGGGAAGCAAGAAAGATAGAGATATTAATAGATAGAGAGAGGTGTGGGTTTGTGAATGTTGGGTGGGTGGGGAAGATGTTTGGAGTGATTTTAAATGTGGAAATATGAAGAGTTAGTATTATATATATATTGGTATTATTATTATTATTATTATTATTAGTAGTAGTAGTAGAAGAAGAAGTTGAATAAGAAGAAGGAGAAGAAGAAGAGGCGGCAAAGTGGGCAATGATGGCATGAGGACTCATCATTACTATGCGTAGCACCCATCTCGATCCTTGAGAGAAGCAAAAGCACCAAGACAAACTTTCCTACATACCCCAATTTTTCCATTCATGAGATGAGCCGATATGATATAGAGCTTTCCTCCGTGTGGATGTTGGTCTCTATGTTTTAAATTGACAAAATTATCCTCCCAAATGCTTTTTTTTTTTTAAGAAAAAATTAGTTGTTAGTTATATAACCAACTTCAATACCATATCATATTTTTGAGAAGGAATCAAGCCGGTTCCTCACTTATTAATCTCACTCACCCCTTAAAGTGAGACAATGACAAGAGTTGAACCTGAGATCTTTAGGTTTCAAAGTCACCTTTTTACCAATTAATTATACCAACTTCATGTTGGCATCCTCCTAAATGTTCACATTTTTAACTTCTAAGGAATTTCCAAGGTCTTGCATGGTATTCAACCTTTAGTCCAATTAAAAAACTTGCCCCTTTTAATTTTCTTGCTTTGTATGCAAGCCAGGTCCTGCTTAGCTCTAATATAGAATTGTGGGTTCATCTTGTAATGTTTAAAGTCAGTACCCTTCAGAGGCTTTTATTTATTTATTTATTTATTTTTTGTGGATATTGTTTTATACTGTTGTTTGCAAGAGAACCATGTATTATGCGTCACTTAATTAGTTGGTCTTGTGTATTTGAGTCCTGAATAATAGTAGCTGTTTGGTATTAGAATCTGATTGAAGTGCTTGAATTTAATTATGTTTCTACGTCGTATATCTGTCTTTTAATTTGAAGGTAATTAAAGTTGGTACAAGGTTATGATTAATTGTTTATATAGCAATTTTAATGAATGTTTAATTTTGTTTTATTCTTACCTTAATTTGCCTTAATTACTTGTTTGAATACCCTTTAATTCTATTTTTAACCCTCATGGCGGATTAGGTCTAAAGTCATAAATAATTCCTCACCCCCCCACCCCCACCCCCCACCCACACACTTTTTTTTCTCCTTCATTTATTGGAACACTGTGACGTAAGAAGGGCCCTATATGTGCATTTGTTACTAGGAACGCTCATCATATTTATGATTTTGTTGCCTTTGCAAAATAAATCAGTGATAACTCTTAACTTGTGTGGTAATTAAGCATCTTCTCCATTCTTTAATCTATTCACAAACTTAAAATTTAGTGATCTTCATTTGCACATTCTTTTGCAGTGTGCTTTTGCAATCACCTGGCTATATACTAGAGTGTCAATTAAACATCTTCATATCCGTCAATTAATCTAAAATCTGATTTTCATTATCTTATTCGATCTTTAATTTCTATGGTGAGATAACTCTTATCATAATTATGATGAGATTCACGCAGCGGAATACACACAAACACACACACACTAGGATGCAAAATTGAAACAACCAAGAAGAAATCAAAGCAATAAAGAGGAAGCACACAAATATACGTGGTTTGACAAAAATCCGCCTACGTCCACGGGAGATGAAGATTTCATTATAATGGGAGAAAGCCAGTACAATATCCACTCTACAACCTCTCTTTGCCTTTTCACCCCCTCTTTGCCTTTATCTCCAGAGAGAGCCTTCTCATCCTCTCTCTGTCTTTTCTCCAGAGAGAGTATTCCTCAAAAGAGAGTATTTCTCTTAGGATATTTTTCTCCATCCTTACTTCTTGACTCACTTTCCTCACTCTCTCTATCCCATAGATATAGAAAGAGTCAAGTTCCCAATCCATTATTGGAAAAGGAAACTTGCTTGAGAAGAAACATTAAACAAAGGAAAACATAGTTGTGCCCATGTGAAGGCCATCATATGGCTCTAACTACTCCGGGTCCCATCTTGTGGGCTCGAGCCATTAATTCCAACAATCTCCACCTTGGCGAGGGCCATCACAAGCCGCTAGCCAATCACAACCAATCACATCTTCAACCGCGCCTCTTTAGACACTTAGTATTGTTGTCGTCATTTTCTTCTTCAAACAGATTTGCTTCAAATGTTGATGCAAGATTTGACCAACACCAAAAAGTGGTTACTCATTTAGACATCTAGTATTACCTTTACATAGTAAACAAATTTTAATAAAATCAACCAGACTAGTCCCCAGGCTTTAAGGTAGGGTCACAATGGGCCTGCTTAAATACCACCAAGTCTTCTAGAGCAGCAAACTGCCTCCCGTTCACTATTTAAAGTTACTAAGGACAAGAATGAGTCCGACTAATTAAATCAATTGCTAATTCAGCAAAGTAACGGTATAATACATTGATTACTTGACAAGGTACATGCATGAATAGTAGTATATGTGAATAATGTCGTATATATTAATAGTAATATATGTGAATAGAAATATTTCTTAAGAAAGACCTTTCTGATGTGGAAGATCAGACAAAATCGTAACCACAAAGCTTAGTAGGAACTTCAAGAGAGGCCCCACGTATGTAGTATTATACCAATAAACAACTAGATGAAAATAACTGCAAAAAAAAATAGAATACACCAAAAGACACCAAGAATTTACGTGGTAAAACCCTAGATTTGAGGGAAACATCCACGGGCAACCTGTAGAAACTTCACTATGAATAATAATTTACAACCTTCTTTTCACACTCAAGGAGAGAATAATGGGACTCTCTCTCTCTTGATTTGCTTGATGCTTGATCACTTGATCCCTTCATCTCCCATATGAGTAGGTATTTACACTAAATCAAATACAATCCACACTACAAAATTAAATATTCATAAATAAATCTTGGCCATACACTTGTAATGCACTTAACCTAATCTTGAGCACTTAATTTACTTAATTTTGGAAACTTCCAAATAGTAGGCTTAGACGTGGTTTTGGGCTTGATCATGGATTTATTCTTGGTCCAATTTATGGATCCAACATATTTATTTTGGGCTTAATCACGACTTATCATGAATTTTAATATTTATATGTTCAACAATATTTATTGGTCCAACATCTACCCCCCAGGCTCTGACTAATCAATGGTTGGTTGGAGCCGAATCAGTTTCAATCAAGTATTATTAGTATCCAATTATTAATTGGAGCCACCTGGCTCAATGCTTTCTCCATTTGTTTCTTAGTGGAAACACCACTTAGCAAATGGATACTAAATAATTGTTATATTTGAAAATCTAATTGTCATGTCGTTGTCGGTGCTTTTAATTTCACCTTTGGCAACCGTGACGTGTTCAACTGCACTTGCATTTCTACATTTTTCTCATTTAACCAAAATGACAAAGGGATAAGGGCACATTTCTAAGGTACGGTTTTGATATAGTAAGATGGATTCATTCAGGGGCGAAGAAGGAACTAGTGTCAATTCCAGCACTGGCTTGCCTGCATCCACTATCAAACTACATTATTCTTTTAAGCAGGCAAGGAAAGGGAAATTGATTCAACAGTTCCCCAGAGCAAAACGTTCTTGTAGGGATCCTAAGGTTGGTTCTTCCTCTGTTGCGGCTGGATCATCTAGTCAGGCCTTTGTAGTTGAACCTTCAAATAATGAAGATGACATGAAATCTCGGTTTGGTTTCACCGTGCTAGATTGTAATGATCATATAATCGGCATTCGTGAAGCTAAGGTGGAAAAATATTTTTCTATGTCTCCTTAGGAATACTCGCTTAAAGCTTTGTCCCAGCTTTCCAAGGTAATTATTTTATTTTACTTTATTTATTTATTTTTTGAACTAAGATTTATTTTTCTTTTTTTAGGGAGCTTTTATACACCACACCCTATCCTTGGAGCTAAGAAATCTATCACCGCTTAGGCAGAAGATTATCTATCTCGAAAACGAGGTAAAAACTCTAGCTGAACAAGTTAATGATAGGGACAATAAAATAGCGTTTACGAAATATTTGATGAGGTCTCTAATTGATGAGAATGAGAGATTACACCAGGAGATCATCGCTCTTCACTAGAAAACTAATGATTTATAGCAAAGAGACTACGAATCTAAGGCAAAAGAATTTTTCCTTACAAAAAGAGGCTGCTGGTCTAGGGGATTCTTTTGACCGCATGTTGGAAGAGAATACAGAGCTTTGCAAGGAGTAGGATCAACTTTTGAGCCAACTAGATTTAGGGTCTAGAGGCAAATTGGGCGACTAGAACTTCCTTTTTTTCAATAAACATGTATTAAAAACATATGTATTCATATAAATGTAAACTTTCATAGGCGTGACTTATACTCAGTCATAACTATATAATACTCAGTCATAACTATATACAATCGTTATGGGCAGTTCAAATTCCTAGAGCCCATACCAGAAACAATAGAATATCCATTCAAGATAATTTTGTCTAAATACATGTTGTACAACAACTCTAATAGTCAGTCTACCGATCAAGGCCCAGAGCACCATTAATGTACTTGTTTGTCCCTGTGTCCAATCCCAAGCGTACATCTCGTGGAATTCTATAAATGATCTTCCTTTATCATCTAAAATTCTTCTTTCCATTCCATGATTATACATATTACCTATAAGAGTGTTTATTAGGGGTTCTATCACCATTGGATCCATTACTTTCCTGGCGAACATGTCTTGTGATTGGCGGAGATCATCTTCCGTTTTTCGAATATCAAATCGGTTTTGCACCATTGCCTACACGGCAAAAATGAGGAATGCTAGAGTCGTTTATAAAGCTTTTCAGTTGGTTCACTATTTCTAATTGAATAGGATTAGGGTTACCTATTTGTCGACCACTTGTCGACTTTCTCGAATTTTCCTACCAGTTGTTAATAAATCATAATTTGTTGTTATTCCATGCGTGACTGCACCACAAGAGTGAGCTATCCATTATTATTAGTGGAGAATAATTGCAACTTTTTTATATGGTTTGGGACCATAGTGTTTGCCATTATAGTTACTAATGTGAGCCATAATCATGACTCATTAACTATTCCGCACTTGACTCGTAATACTAAGTGTATATGAGCATAAGTGAGCATTAATTTGCTAGTGAGAGGGGGTGGTACCGTTTGGTAGGTGCCGAGCTCGTGAGGGTGTCAAACTCTTTTGTGTACAATTAGTTTTTTTCAAATCAAACATTTACTTACTAGACCGATAAACGCAATCCTTTACTAGGTCGACGGGCTACGGGATTAGTTAGTCTTCTTTTGTTTTCTCGATAGGATTGCCCAACCCCGTAAGGTACTCTGGACCTTAGTCATCTTCTCGGACGCTGAGCTTAACTTAGACCCCAAGGTAGTTGTAGAATTGTAGTCAACTTTGCTTTGTAGAACTTCTTTTAAGAATGGTGTTTTGTGAATTTTCTTGATAAACGGGGAGTCCATGCTCATGAAGTCATCATTCTCAAAATTCGACACAGGTGATTTCTTATGTTGTCAGGTCGGGGATCAGTGAGGCCGGTTGCTCTTGATCAGGCGTTGATACGTGTATAACTTAGGTTGGGCCTGTGGCCTTTGCTATTTTGATACTTTTGTAGCTCACATTGGGCCTACGGTCTTTGCTATTTTGATACGTGTATAGCTCACGTTGGACCTACGACCTTTGAGGAGTGTAGCTTTACCATAAGGGGCACGTAGCTCAAGATGGACCAAGATCCTTGGTGTTGGCCTGGGCGAGTATGAACTGAGGTAGCGGAGCTGCTTCCATGCTTTTTTGTAGTAGGTGATCTCTTTGTTGGAGGTGTCATTTCTCTGCCAATCACAAGACATATTCGCCAGGAGAGTAATGGATCCAATGGTGATAGACCCCCTAATAAACACTCTTATAGATGATATGTACGATCATGGAATGAAAAAAAGAATTTTAGATGATGAAGGAAGACCGTTTATGGAATTCCACGAGATGTATGCTTGGGGCTAGACACAAGGACAAACAAGTACATTACTGGTGCTCTGGGCCATGATCTGTAGACCAACTATTAGAGTTGTCGTACAACATGTATTTAGACAAAATTATCCTGAATGGATATTCGACTATTTCTGGTATGGACTCTGGGAATCTGGACGGCCTATAACGGTTGTATATAGTTATGACTGAGTATAAGTCACGCCTATGAAAGTTTACATTTATATGAATAAATATGTTTTTAATACATGTTTATTGATAAAAAAAGGAGTCGCCCAATTTGCTTCTAGAGCCTGAAGCTAGTTGGCTCAAAAGTTGATCTCGCTCTTTGCAAAACTCTGTATTCTCTTCCAACATGCGGTCAAAAGAATTCCCTAGACCAGCAGCCTCTTCCTGTAAGGCAAAATTTTCTTGCCGTAGATTCGTAGTCTCCTGCTATAAACCATTAGTTTCTAGTGAAGAGTGATGTCCTCCTTTTGTAATCTCTCATTTTCATCAGTTAGATACCTCATCAAATATTCCGTAAATGCTATTTTATTGTCCCTATCATTAACTTGTTCAGCTAGAGTTTCTACCTCTTTTTCGAGATAGATAATCCTCTGCCTAAGTTGTGATAAATTTCTTAGCTCCAAGGATAGGGTGTGGTGTATAAAAGCTTCCTAAAAAAGGAAAAATAAATCTTAGTTCAAAAAAAATAAATAAATAAAGTAAAATAAAATAATTACCTTGGAAAGCTGGGACAAATTTAAGCGAGCATTCCTCAGGAGACATAGATAAATGTTTCTCCACCTTAGCTTCACGAATGCTGATTGTATGATTATTAAAATCTAGCACAGTGAAACCAGGCGAAGATTTTATGTCATTTTTCTTATTGGAAGGTTCAATTACATCGACCTGACTAGACGATCCGGCTACAATAGAGGAAAGAACTAACCTTAGGACCCCTAAGAAGACGTTTGGCTCTGGGGCCATTGAATCAATTTTAGCCCCTTTAGCAACCTGTCTTGTACCAACAGAGCTCGCATTTTTATCTTCCAAATATTGAAGTCATTCTTCCCGTTAAATTTTTCAACCTTGTATTTTTGTAGTCATGTTAACACTCAGATCCGATCATTTCGTAGATCTCGTCAACACAAATAAACAGCAAAAAATATAACTAAAATTCGACCACGGATGACTTTAATATCAAGAAATATTGCCTCTGCCGTCAATTATTTTATTTTACATGCTGACAGTACTAGTGTATTGTAACAAAAGAAACTTCAAGAATTTGTACGTGTTAAGGAAGAAAAGCAAAATAATGGTCGATGGTACGTTGGTTATTATTAAACAAAACCTTTTAGTTTTAGAATAACCAAACTTTTTCTCCTGGGACCCACCATTATTTAATAATAGCCACAAAAGGGCAAATATCATTTTTGGTTAAACAATTTTCTTCTTCTTTTTAGCACACACCGCACATACAAATTTTTGTTTCTTTCTTTCGGTTGCAGCAACAAGAATTAAAAGCCAAATAATGGGGTCCCACGTTTGAATTTGAAACCACCAAACCTAAAGGAATTCTTTCCCTTTAATTCTTTTAGTTCTCTCGGTCACACCAGGACAAAACACCTTTTGTTTGTCCTTTCTTTCCTATGCAAGTAGCAACACTTCTCCAACAACACTCTGAAATTCGCATGCCCAGATCGCGACAATACTGCTCTTAGAGCAATTAACAACTCCAAGCAATAACCATCCTTCAGCAATCAATGCGACTGGCACCACTAGGTGTTTGTACAGAACCTCCACCTTGGAACAAAATCCAAGATTACATTGCAAGATCTATGTCAGATCAACCATCGCCATAATCTTGAGGATGAGCAACTCAAGGAGCCGCAACTCAAGGAACCATCCGTGACTTTGAGCACATGCGCATACTCCACCTTGACATACGTGTGTCCCAGCCGAATCATCGGCTCCGATACTAATTTGTTGAGATTCACGCAACGGAATACACTCAAAGACTCACACACAAAGATGAAAAATTGAAACAACCAAGAAGAAATCAAAGCAATAAAAGGGGAACACACAAATATACGTGACTCGGCAAAAATCTGCCTACGTTCACGGAAGATGAAAATTTCATTATAATGGGAGAAAGCCAATACAGTATCCACTCTACAACCTCTCCTCTCTTTGCCTTTTCACCCCCTCTCTGCCTTTTATCTCCAGAAAGAGCCTTCTCATCCTCTCTCTGTCTTTTCTCCAAAGAGAATATTTCTCTAGAGAGAGTATTTCTCTTATAATACTTTTCTCCTTCCTTTTTTCTTACTCACTTTCCTCACTCTCTCTATCTTGTACATATAAAAAGAACCAAGTCTCCAATCCATTACTGGAGAAGGAAACTTGCTGGAGAAGAAACATTAAAGAAAGGAAAACATGGTTGTGCCCATATGAAGCATGGCTCAAACCACTTTAGGTCCCACCTTGTGGGCCCGAGCCATTAATCCCAACAAATTATACATTAACAACTACATTGCATGCAGTGTGTGCTTAACAATCACCCAATATCATCATCATTCTATATATAATAACGAACCTCCTAAATCCCTTATTCATAAGCGGTTCACATTCTGTAATTAGCAAAAGCATCATCATTCTATATATAATAACGGACTCCAAAATCCCCTATCCATAAATTGTTCGCATTATGTAAGTACATTAACCTCATCCATGTCCTCTCCCATAATTGAGAGTAACAAAAAAACATCCATGTCATCCTCACCTTCTGTCTTTTTTTTCATCCTCACATTTCTGCGTGCTTTTTCTCTCTCATCAACCTCTGTCTTGGTATCAAGTTCCAGACAGCAACCCGAACCAGTCGAACACCACCTTAATCTGGTACTAATCTTGCTAGATCTGTTCGATCTGCTGTGCAATGGGGTTCCAAGCAACGGAGATCCACCTTCATCATCATGAGAAGAACCACCTTTTGTATAATCTTCCTCGAAAGAAATGGAAGTTTAAGGAGATCATAAATATTCGACAAATGAACCCATGCGTGATTAATTTTGGCAATCTGGTACTAATCTTGCTAGATCTGCTAGATCTGCAGTGCGATGGGGTTCCAAGCGATAGAGATCCGCCTTCATCATCATGAGAAGACCCACCTTCTGCTTAATCTTCCTTGGAAGATATGGAAGTTGAAGGAGATCATAAATATATGACAGATGAACCCATGCGTGATTGTTTCTCAATTATTTGCTATGTCAAATATAACTACCGAAGTGTTGTACGTGACTCCCCACTTTCGTTTGTTTAAGTTTTGTTTTGTTTTTAATTCATTAGTTTTACTTTTGTGTCGGTGTACACCGTCACACCCAAGCCCATTTTCATTTTTAAATGGTTTGGTGCGCAACCGATTGATTAAAACATGCGTTCACCTTGAAGAAAGAAAATGAACGAATTTTGAGCTTCTTCTCCTCGGTGGCGGCAGGTACAATCCAACTGCAATTGTTCTTTTGTTTTGACAAGACATAGGGGTTTTGATGAATAAGGTATTGGTGTTTGCCGGGGTTGGGTTTGTAGTAAAATAGTTATTGTTTTGGAATTTTTTTTGTTAATTTTGATATACTTTCGCAATCTTTTGTACAGGTAGTCAACCTTTATTATCATGAGTTTTCCCAAAATTATTGAATATTTTCCAGACAGCAACCCGAACTAGTCGAACACCACCTCAATCTGGTACTAATCTTGCTAGATCTGTTGGATCTGCTGTGCAATGGGGTTACAAGCAACGGAGATCCACCTTCATCATCATGAGAAGAACCACCTTTTGTTTAATCTTCTTCGAAAGATATGGAAGTTTAAGGAGATCATAAATATTCGACAAATGAACCCATGCGTGATTAATTTTGGCAATCTTGTACTAATCTTGCTAGATCTGCTAGATCTGCAGTGCGATGGGGTTCCAAGTGATAGAGATCCGCCTTCATCATCATGAGAAGACCCACCTTCTGCTTAATCTTCCTTGGAAGATATGGAAGTTGAAGGAGATCATAACTATATGACAGATGAACCCATGCGTGATTAATTACTCAATTATTTGCTATGTCAAATATAACTACCGAAGTGTTGTACGTGACTCCCCACTTTCGTTTGTTTAAGTTTTGTTTTGTTTTTAATTCATTAGTTTTACTTTTGTGTCGGTGTACACCGTCACACCCAAGCCCATTTTCATTTTTAAATGGTTTGGTGCGCAACCGATTGATTAAAACATGCTTTCACCTGGAAGAAAGAAAATGAAGGAATTTTGAGCTTCTTCTCCTCGGTGGCGTCAGGTGCAATCCAACTGCAATTATTCTTTTGATTTGACAAGACATAGGGGTTTTGATGAATAAGGTATTGGTGTTTGTCGGGGTTGGGTTTGTAGTAAAATTGTTATTGTTTTTGAATTTTTTTTGTTAGTTTTGATATACTTTCGCAATCTTTTGTACAGGTAGTCAACCTTTATTATCATGAGTTTTCCCAAAATTATTGAATATTTTTCAGACAGCAACCCGAACTAGTCGAACACCACCTCAATCTGGTACTAATCTTGCTAGATATGTTGGATCTGCTGTGCAATGGGGTTCCAAGCAACGGAGATCCACCTTCATCATCATGAGAAGAACCACCTTTTGTTTAATCTTCTTTGAAAGGTATGGAAGTTTAAGGAGATCATAAATATTCGACAAATGAACCCATGCGTGATTAATTTTGGCAATCTTGTACTAATCTTGCTAGATCTGCTAGATCTGCAGTGCGATGGGGTTCCAAGTGATAGAGATCCGCCTTCATCATCATGAGAAGACCCACCTTCTGCTTAATCTTCCTTGGAAGATATGGAAGTTGAAGGAGATCATAACTATATGACAGATGAACCCATGCGTGATTAATTACTCAATTATTTGCTATGTCAAATATAACTACCGAAGTGTTGTACGTGACTCCCCACTTTCGTTTGTTTAAGTTTTGTTTTGTTTTTAATTCATTAGTTTTACTTTTGTGTCGGTGTACACCGTCACACCCAAGCCCATTTTCATTTTTAAATGGTTTGGTGCGCAACCGATTGATTAAAACATGCTTTCACCTGGAAGAAAGAAAATGAAGGAATTTTGAGCTTCTTCTCCTCGGTGGCGTCAGGTGCAATCCAACTGCAATTATTCTTTTGATTTGACAAGACATAGGGGTTTTGATGAATAAGGTATTGGTGTTTGCCGGGGTTGGGTTTGTAGTAAAATTGTTATTGTTTTTGAATTTTTTTTGTTAGTTTTGATATACTTTCGCAATCTTTTGTACAGGTAGTCAACCTTTATTATCATGAGTTTTCCCAAAATTATTGAATATTTTCCAGACAGCAACCCGAACTAGTCGAACACCACCTCAATCTGGTACTAATCTTGCTAGATCTGTTGGATCTGCTGTGCAATGGGGTTCCAAGCAACGGAGATCCACCTTCATCATCATGAGAAGAACCACCTTTTGTTTAATCTTCCTTGAAAGATATGGAAGTTTAAGGAGATCATAAATATTCGACAAATGAACCCATGCGTGATTAATTTTGGCAATCTGGTACTAATCTTGCTGGATCTGCAGTGCGATGGGGTTCCAAGCGATAGAGATCCGCCTTCATCATCATGAGAAGACCCACCTTCTACTTAATCTTCCTTGGAAGATATGGAAGTTGAAGGAGATCATAACTATATGACAGATGAACCCATGCGTGATTAATTTCTCAATTATTTGCTATTTCAAATATAACTACCGAAGTGTTGTACGTGACTCCCCACTTTCGTTTGTTTAAGTTTTGTTTTGTTTTTAATTCATTAGTTTTACTTATGTGTCGGTGTACACCGTCACACCCAAGCCCATTTTCATTTTTAAATGGTTTGGTGCGCAACCGATTGATTAAAACATGCGTTCACCTTGAAGAAAGAAAATGAACGAATTTTGAGCTTCTTCTCCTCGGTGGCGGCAGGTGCAATCCAACTGCAATTGTTCTTTTGTTTTGACAAGACATAGGGGTTTTGATGAATAAGGTATTGGTGTTTGCCGGGGTTGGGTTTGTAGTAAAATAGTTATTGTTTTGGAATTTTTTTTGTTAATTTTGATATACTTTCGCAATCTTTTGTACAGGTAGTCAACCTTTATTATCATGAGTTTTCCCAAAATTATTGAATATTTTCCAGACAGCAACCCGAACTAGTCGAACACCACCTCAATCTGGTACTAATCTTGCTAGATCTGTTGGATCTGCTGTGCAATGGGGTTACAAGCAACGGAGATCCACCTTCATCATCATGAGAAGAACCACCTTTTGTTTAATCTTCTTCGAAAGATATGGAAGTTTAAGGAGATCATAAATATTCGACAAATGAACCCATGCGTGATTAATTTTGGCAATCTTGTACTAATCTTGCTAGATCTGCTAGATCTGCAGTGCGATGGGGTTCCAAGTGATAGAGATCCGCCTTCATCATCATGAGAAGACCCACCTTCTGCTTAATCTTCCTTGGAAGATATGGAAGTTGAAGGAGATCATAACTATATGACAGATGAACCCATGCGTGATTAATTACTCAATTATTTGCTATGTCAAATATAACTACCGAAGTGTTGTACGTGACTCCCCACTTTCGTTTGTTTAAGTTTTGTTTTGTTTTTAATTCATTAGTTTTACTTTTGTGTCGGTGTACACCGTCACACCCAAGCCCATTTTCATTTTTAAATGGTTTGGTGCGCAACCGATTGATTAAAACATGCTTTCACCTGGAAGAAAGAAAATGAAGGAATTTTGAGCTTCTTCTCCTCGGTGGCGTCAGGTGCAATCCAACTGCAATTATTCTTTTGATTTGACAAGACATAGGGGTTTTGATGAATAAGGTATTGGTGTTTGTCGGGGTTGGGTTTGTAGTAAAATTGTTATTGTTTTTGAATTTTTTTTGTTAGTTTTGATATACTTTCGCAATCTTTTGTACAGGTAGTCAACCTTTATTATCATGAGTTTTCCCAAAATTATTGAATATTTTTCAGACAGCAACCCGAACTAGTCGAACACCACCTCAATCTGGTACTAATCTTGCTAGATCTGTTGGATCTGCTGTGCAATGGGGTTCCAAGCAACGGAGATCCACCTTCATCATCATGAGAAGAACCACCTTTTGTTTAATCTTCCTTGAAAGATATGGAAGTTTAAGGAGATCATAAATATTCGACAAATGAACCCATGCGTGATTAATTTTGGCAATCTGGTACTAATCTTGCTGGATCTGCAGTGCGATGGGGTTCCAAGCGATAGAGATCCGCCTTCATCATCATGAGAAGACCCACCTTCTACTTAATCTTCCTTGGAAGATATGGAAGTTGAAGGAGATCATAACTATATGACAGATGAACCCATGCGTGATTAATTTCTCAATTATTTGCTATTTCAAATATAACTACCGAAGTGTTGTACGTGACTCCCCACTTTCGTTTGTTTAAGTTTTGTTTTGTTTTTAATTCATTAGTTTTACTTATGTGTCGGTGTACACCGTCACACCCAAGCCCATTTTCATTTTTAAATGGTTTGGTGCGCAACCGATTGATTAAAACATGCGTTCACCTTGAAGAAAGAAAATGAACGAATTTTGAGCTTCTTCTCCTCGGTGGCGGCAGGTGCAATCCAACTGCAATTGTTCTTTTGTTTTGACAAGACATAGGGGTTTTGATGAATAAGGTATTGGTGTTTGCCGGGGTTGGGTTTGTAGTAAAATAGTTATTGTTTTGGAATTTTTTTTGTTAATTTTGATATACTTTCGCAATCTTTTGTACAGGTAGTCAACCTTTATTATCATGAGTTTTCCCAAAATTATTGAATATTTTCCAGACAGCAACCCGAACTAGTCGAACACCACCTCAATCTGGTACTAATCTTGCTAGATCTGTTGGATCTGCTGTGCAATGGGGTTACAAGCAACGGAGATCCACCTTCATCATCATGAGAAGAACCACCTTTTGTTTAATCTTCTTCGAAAGATATGGAAGTTTAAGGAGATCATAAATATTCGACAAATGAACCCATGCGTGATTAATTTTGGCAATCTTGTACTAATCTTGCTAGATCTGCTAGATCTGCAGTGCGATGGGGTTCCAAGTGATAGAGATCCGCCTTCATCATCATGAGAAGACCCACCTTCTGCTTAATCTTCCTTGGAAGATATGGAAGTTGAAGGAGATCATAACTATATGACAGATGAACCCATGCGTGATTAATTACTCAATTATTTGCTATGTCAAATATAACTACCGAAGTGTTGTACGTGACTCCCCACTTTCGTTTGTTTAAGTTTTGTTTTGTTTTTAATTCATTAGTTTTACTTTTGTGTCGGTGTACACCGTCACACCCAAGCCCATTTTCATTTTTAAATGGTTTGGTGCGCAACCGATTGATTAAAACATGCTTTCACCTGGAAGAAAGAAAATGAAGGAATTTTGAGCTTCTTCTCCTCGGTGGCGTCAGGTGCAATCCAACTGCAATTATTCTTTTGATTTGACAAGACATAGGGGTTTTGATGAATAAGGTATTGGTGTTTGTCGGGGTTGGGTTTGTAGTAAAATTGTTATTGTTTTTGAATTTTTTTTGTTAGTTTTGATATACTTTCGCAATCTTTTGTACAGGTAGTCAACCTTTATTATCATGAGTTTTCCCAAAATTATTGAATATTTTTCAGACAGCAACCCGAACTAGTCGAACACCACCTCAATCTGGTACTAATCTTGCTAGATCTGTTGGATCTGCTGTGCAATGGGGTTCCAAGCAACGGAGATCCACCTTCATCATCATGAGAAGAACCACCTTTTGTTTAATCTTCTTTGAAAGGTATGGAAGTTTAAGGAGATCATAAATATTCGACAAATGAACCCATGCGTGATTAATTTTGGCAATCTTGTACTAATCTTGCTAGATCTGCAGTGCGATGGGGTTCCAAGTGATAGAGATCCGCCTTCATCATCATGAGAAGACCCACCTTCTGCTTAATCTTCCTTGGAAGATATGGAAGTTGAAGGAGATCATAACTATATGACAGATGAACCCATGCGTGATTAATTACTCAATTATTTGCTATGTCAAATATAACTACCGAAGTGTTGTACGTGACTCCCCACTTTCGTTTGTTTAAGTTTTGTTTTGTTTTTAATTCATTAGTTTTACTTTTGTGTCGGTGTACACCGTCACACCCAAGCCCATTTTCATTTTTAAATGGTTTGGTGCGCAACCGATTGATTAAAACATGCTTTCACCTGGAAGAAAGAAAATGAAGGAATTTTGAGCTTCTTCTCCTCGGTGGCGTCAGGTGCAATCCAACTGCAATTATTCTTTTGATTTGACAAGACATAGGGGTTTTGATGAATAAGGTATTGGTGTTTGCCGGGGTTGGGTTTGTAGTAAAATTGTTATTGTTTTTGAATTTTTTTTGTTAGTTTTGATATACTTTCGCAATCTTTTGTACAGGTAGTCAACCTTTATTATCATGAGTTTTCCCAAAATTATTGAATATTTTCCAGACAGCAACCCGAACTAGTCGAACACCACCTCAATCTGGTACTAATCTTGCTAGATCTGTTGGATCTGCTGTGCAATGGGGTTCCAAGCAACGGAGATCCACCTTCATCATCAAGAGAAGAACCACCTTTTGTTTAATCTTCCTTGAAAGATATGGAAGTTTAAGGAGATCATAAATATTCGACAAATGAACCCATGCGTGATTAATTTTGGCAATCTGGTACTAATCTTGCTGGATCTGCAGTGCGATGGGGTTCCAAGCGATAGAGATCCGCCTTCATCATCATGAGAAGACCCACCTTCTACTTAATCTTCCTTGGAAGATATGGAAGTTGAAGGAGATCATAACTATATGACAGATGAACCCATGCGTGATTAATTTCTCAATTATTTGCTATTTCAAATATAACTACCGAAGTGTTGTACGTGACTCCCCACTTTCGTTTGTTTAAGTTTTGTTTTGTTTTTAATTCATTAGTTTTACTTATGTGTCGGTGTACACCGTCACACCCAAGCCCATTTTCATTTTTAAATGGTTTGGTGCGCAACCGATTGATTAAAACATGCGTTCACCTTGAAGAAAGAAAATGAACGAATTTTGAGCTTCTTCTCCTCGGTGGCGGCAGGTGCAATCCAACTGCAATTGTTCTTTTGTTTTGACAAGACATAGGGGTTTTGATGAATAAGGTATTGGTGTTTGCCGGGGTTGGGTTTGTAGTAAAATAGTTATTGTTTTGGAATTTTTTTTGTTAATTTTGATATACTTTCGCAATCTTTTGTACAGGTAGTCAACCTTTATTATCATGAGTTTTCCCAAAATTATTGAATATTTTCCAGACAGCAACCCGAACTAGTCGAACACCACCTCAATCTGGTACTAATCTTGCTAGATTTGATGGATCTGCTGTGCAATGGGGTTCCAAGCAACGGAGATCCACCTTCATCATCATGAGAAGAACCACCTTTTGTTTAATCTTCTTCGAAAGATATGGAAGTTTAAGGAGATCATAAATATTCGACAAATGAACCCATGCGTGATTAATTTTGGCAATCTTGTACTAATTTGCTAGATCTACTAGATCTGCAGTGCGATGGGGTTCCAAGCGATAGAGATCCGCCTTCATCATCATGAGAAGACCCACCTTCTGCTTAATCTTCCTTGGAAGATATGGAAGTTGAAGGAGATCATAACTATATGACAGATGAACCCATGCGTGATTAATTTCTCAATTATTTGCTATGTCAAATATAACTACCGAAGTGTTGTACGTGACTCCCCACTTTCGTTTTTTAAGTTTTGTTTTGTTTTTAATTCCTTAGTTTTACTTTTGTGTCGGTGTACACCGTCACACCCAAGCCCATTTTCAGTCTTAAATGGTTTGGTGCGCAACCGATTGATTAAAACATGCGTTCACCTGGAAGAAAGAAAATTAAGGAATTTTGAGCTTCTTCTCCTCGGTGGCGGCAGGTGCAATCCAACTGCAATTGTTCTTTTGTTTTGACAAGACATAGGGGTTTTGATGAATAAGGTATTGGTGTTTGCCGGGGTTGGGTTTGTAGTAAAATAGTTATTGTTTTGGAATTTTTTTTGTTAATTTTGATATACTTTCGCAATCTTTTGTACAGGTAGTCAACCTTTATTATCATGAGTTTTCCCAAAATTATTGAATATTTTCCAGACAGCAACCCGAACTAGTCGAACACCACCTCAATCTGGTACTAATCTTGCTAGATCTGTTGGATCTGCTGTGCAATGGGGTTCCAAGCAACGGAGATCCACCTTCATCATCATGAGAAGAACCACCTTTTGTTTAATCTTCTTCGAAAGATATGGAAGTTTAAGGAGATCATAAATATTCGACAAATTCACCCATGCGTGATTAATTTTGGCAATCTTGTACTAATTTGCTAGATCTGCTAGATCTGCAGTGCGATGGGGTTCCAAGCGATAGAGATCTGCCTTCATCATCATGAGAAGACCCACCTTCTGCTTAATCTTCCTTGGAAGATATGGAAGTTGAAGGAGATCATAACTATATGACAGATGAACCCATGCGTGATTAATTTCTCAATTATTTGCTATGTCAAATATGACTACCGAAGTGTTGTACGTGACTCCCCACTTTCGTTTGTTTAAGTTTTGTTTTGTTTTTAATTCATTAGTTTTACTTTTGTGTCGGTGTACACCGTCACACCCAAGCCCATTTTCATTTTTAAATGGTTTGGTGCGCAACCGATTGATTAAAACATGCTTTCACCTGGAAGAAAGAAAATGAAGGAATTTTGAGCTTCTTCTCCTCGGTGGCGTCAGGTGCAATCCAACTGCAATTATTCTTTTGATTTGACAAGACATAGGGGTTTTGATGAATAAGGTATTGGTGTTTGCCGGGGTTGGGTTTGTAGTAAAATTGTTATTGTTTTTGAATTTTTTTTGTTAGTTTTGATATACTTTCGCAATCTTTTGTACAGGTAGTCAACCTTTATTATCATGAGTTTTCCCAAAATTATTGAATATTTTCCAGACAGCAACCCGAACTAGTCGAACACCACCTCAATCTGGTACTAATCTTGCTAGATCTGTTGGATCTGCTGTGCAATGGGGTTCCAAGCAACGGAGATCCACCTTCATCATCATGAGAAGAACCACCTTTTGTTTAATCTTCCTTGAAAGATATGGAAGTTTAAGGAGATCATAAATATTCGACAAATGAACCCATGCGTGATTAATTTTGGCAATCTGGTACTAATCTTGCTGGATCTGCAGTGCGATGGGGTTCCAAGCGATAGAGATCCGCCTTCATCATCATGAGAAGACCCACCTTCTACTTAATCTTCCTTGGAAGATATGGAAGTTGAAGGAGATCATAACTATATGACAGATGAACCCATGCGTGATTAATTTCTCAATTATTTGCTATGTCAAATATAACTACCGA
The DNA here is from genome assembly GCA_035771175.1 of Paratinospora sagittata. NCBI lineage: Eukaryota > Viridiplantae > Streptophyta > Magnoliopsida > Ranunculales > Menispermaceae > Paratinospora > Paratinospora sagittata. The sequence continues at coordinate 33,976,303 of CM069603.1, forward strand.
AGTGTTGTACGTGACTCCCCACTTTCGTTTGTTTAAGTTTTGTTTTGTTTTTAATTCATTAGTTTTACTTATGTGTCGGTGTACACCGTCACACCCAAGCCCATTTTCATTTTTAAATGGTTTGGTGCGCAACCGATTGATTAAAACATGCGTTCACCTTGAAGAAAGAAAATGAACGAATTTTGAGCTTCTTCTCCTCGGTGGCGGCAGGTGCAATCCAACTGCAATTGTTCTTTTGTTTTGACAAGACATAGGGGTTTTGATGAATAAGGTATTGGTGTTTGCCGGTGTTGGGCTTGTAGTAAAATAGTTATTGTTTTGGATTTTTTTTTTGTTAATTTTGATATACTTTCGCAATCTTTTGTACAGGTAATCAACCTTTATTATCATGAGTTTTCCCAAAATTATTGAATATTTGTACTAGATGAAACTGTGTAGATATATGCCTTCTTCGACAAATCGATAAGGTACATATTTATCCATACCAAATGCCTTTACTTCTAGATTTCTAGATTTATTTTTGATGATTTTAAAACCCTTTTTTTGGCGTGGATGACAATTCCCAAACATCTATCTTCTTTTTAACGTTATCTTTTTCCTCCTCCTCACATTTTTGCGTGCTTTAAAACCTAGAAGAATGAAAATGAAGGAATTTTGAGCTTCTTCTCCTCGGTGGCGGCAGGTGCAATCCAACTGCAATTGTGCTTTTGTTTTGACAAGACATAGGGGTTTTGATGAATAACGTATTGGTGTTTGCCGGTGTTGGGTTTGTAGTAAAATAGTTATTGTTTTGGATTTTTTTTTTGTTAATTTTGATATACTTTCGCAATCTTTTGTACAGGTAATCAACCTTTATTATCATGAGTTTTCCCAAAATTATTGAATATTTGTACTAGATGAAACTCTGTAGATATATGCCTTCTTCGACAAATCGATAAGGTACATATTTATCCATACCATATGCCTTTACTTCTAGATTTCTAGATTTATTTTTGGTGATCTTAAAACCCTTTTTTTTTTTGGCGTGGATGACAATTCCCAAACATCTATCTTCTTTTAAACGTTATCTTTTTCCTCCTCAACACATTTTTGCGTGCTTTTTCTCTCTCATCAACCTCTGTCTTGTTATCAAGTTCCAGACAGCACCCCGAACCAGTCGAACACCACCTCAATCTGGTACTAATCTTGCTAGATCTGTTGGATCAGCTGTGCAATAGGGTTCCAAGCAACGGAGATCCACCTTCATCATCATGAGAAGAACCACCTTTTGTTTAATCTTCTTCGAAAGATATGGAAGTTTAAGGAGATCATAAATATTCGACAAATGAACCCATGCGTGATTAATTTTCGCAATCTTGTACTAATCTTGCTAGATCTGCAGTGCGATGGGGTTCCAAGCGATAGAGATCCGCCTTCATCATCATGAGAAGACCCACCTTCTGCTTAATCTTCCTTGGAAGATATGGAAGTTGAAGGAGATCATAACTATATGACAAATGAACCCATGCGTGATTAATTTCTCAATTATTTGCTATGTCAAATATAACTACCGAAGTGTTGTACGTGACTCCCCACTTTCGTTTGTTTAAGTTTTGTTTTGTTTTTAATTCATTAGTTTTACTTTTGTGTCGGTGTACACCGTCACACCCAAGCCCATTTTCATTTTTAAATGGTTTGGTGCGCAACCGATTGACTAAAACATGCGTTCACCTGGAAGAAAGAAAATGAAGGAATTTTGAGCTTCTTTTCCTCGGTGGCGGCAGGTGCAATCCAACTGCAATTGTTCTTTTGTTTTGACAAGACATAGGGGTTTTGATGAATAAGTTATTGGTGTTTGCCGGGGTTGGGTTTGTAGTAAAATAGTTATTGTTTTCAAATTTTTTTTGTTAATTTTGATATACTTTCGCAATCTTTTGTACAGGTAGTCAACCTTTATTACCATGAGTTTTCCCAAAATTATTGAATATTTTCCAAACAGCAACCCGAACTAGTCGAACACCACCTCAATCTGGTACTAATCTTGCTAGATCTGTTGGATCTGCTGTGCAATGGGGTTCCAAGCAACGGAGATCCACCTTCATCATCATGAGAAGAACCACCTTTTGTTTAATCTTCTTCGAAAGATATGGAAGTTTAAGGAGATCATAAATATTCGACAAATGAACCCATGCGTGATTAATTTTGGCAATCTTGTACTAATTTGCTAAATCTGCTAGATCTGCAGTGCGATGGGGTTCCAAGCGATAGAGATCCGCCTTCATCATCATGAGAAGACCCACCTTCTGCTTAATCTTCCTTGGAAGATATGGAAGTTGAAGGAGATCATAACTATATGACAAATGAACCCATGCGTGATTAATTTCTCAATTATTTGCTATGTCAAATATAACTACCGAAGTGTTGTACGTGACTCCCCACTTTCGTTTGTTTAAGTTTTGTTTTGTTTTTAATTCATTAGTTTTACTTTTGTGTCGGTGTATACCGTCACACCCAAGCCCATTTTCATTTTTAAATGCTTTGGTGCGCAACCGATTGATTAAAACATGCGTTCACCTGGAAGAAAGAAAATGAAGGAATTTTGAGCTTCTTCTCCTCGGTGGCGGCAGGTGCAATCCAACTGCAATTGTTCTTTTGTTTTGACAAGACATAGGGGTTTTGATGAATAAGGTGTGTTTGCCGGTGTTGGGTTTGTAGTAAAATAGTTATTGTTTTGGATTTTTTTTTTGTTAATTTTGATATACTTTCACAATCTTTTGTACAGGTAATCAACCTTTATTATCATGAGTTTTCCCAAAATTATTGAATATTTGTACTAGATGAAACTCTGTAGATATATGCCTTCTTCGACGAATCGATAAGGTACATATTTATCCATACCATATGCCTTTACTTCTAGATTTCTAGATTTATTTTTGATGATTTTAAAACCCTTTTTTTGGCGTGGATGACAATTCCCAAACATCTATCTTCTTTTTAACGTTATCTTTTTCCTCCTCCTCACATTTTTGCGTGCTTTAAAACCTAGAAGAATGAAAATGAAGGAATTTTGAGCTTCTTCTCCTCGGTGGCGGCAGGTGCAATCGAACTGCAATTGTTCTTTTGTTTTGACAAGACATAGGGGTTTTGATGAATAACGTATTGGTGTTTGCCGGTGTTGGGTTTGTAGTAAAATAGTTATTGTTTTGGATTTTTTTTTTGTTAATTTTGATATACTTTCGCAATCTTTTGTACAGGTAATCAACCTTTATTATCATGAGTTTTCCCAAAATTATTGAATATTTGTACTAGATGAAACTCTGTAGATATATGCCTTCTTCGACAAATCGATAAGGTACATATTTATCCATACCATATGCCTTTACTTCTAGATTTCTAGATTTATTTTTGATGATCTTAAAACCCTTTTTTTTTTGGCGTGGATGACAATTCCCAAACATCTATCTTCTTTTAAACGTTATCTTTTTCCTCCTCAACACATTTTTGCGTGCTTTTTCTCTCTCATCAACCTCTGTCTTGTTATCAAGTTCCAGACAGCACCCCGAACCAGTCGAACACCACCTCAATCTGGTACTAATCTTGCTAGATCTGTTGGATCAGCTGTGCAATGGGGTTCCAAGCAACGGAGATCCACCTTCATCATCATGAGAAGAACCACCTTTTGTTTAATCTTCTTCGAAAGATATGGAAGTTTAAGGAGATCATAAATATTCGACAAATGAACCCATGCGTGATTAATTTTGGCAATCTTGTACTAATCTTGCTAGATCTGCAGTGCGATGGGGTTCCAAGCGATAGAGATCCGCCTTCATCATCATGAGAAGACCCACCTTCTGCTTAATCTTCCTTGGACGATATGGAAGTTGAAGGATATCATAACTATATGACAGATGAACCCATGCGTGATTAATTTCTCAATTATTTGCTATGTCAAATATAACTACCGAAGTGTTGTACGTGACTCCCCACTTTCGTTTGTTTAAGTTTTGTTTTGTTTTTAATTCATTAGTTTTACTTTTGTGTCGGTGTACACCGTCACACCCAAGCCCATTTTCATTTTTAAATGGTTTGGTGCGCAACCGATTGATTAAAACATGCGTTCACCTGGAAGAAAGAAAATGAAGGAATTTTGAGCTTCTTCTCCTTGGTGGCGGCAGGTGCAATCCAACTGCAATTGTTCTTTTGTTTTGACAAGACATAGGGGTTTTGATGAATAAGGTATTGGTGTTTGCCGGTGTTGGGTTTGTAGTAAAATAGTTATTGTTTTGGATTTTTTTTTTGTTAATTTTGATATACTTTCGCAATCTTTTGTACAGGTAATCAACCTTTATTATCATGAGTTTTCCCAAAATTATTGAATGTTTTCCAGACAGCAACCTGAACTAGTCGAACACCACCTCAATCTGGTACTAATCTTGCTAGATCTGTTGGATCTGCTGTGCAATGGGTTTCCAAGCAATGGAGATCCACCTTCATCATCATGAGAAGAACCACCTTTTATTTAATCTTCCTTAAAAGATATGGAAGTTTAAGGAGATCATAAATATTCGACAAATGAACCCATGCGTGATTAATTTTGGCAATCTGGTACTAATTGTCACGCCCTGGGTTGCACAGCGTGCCCCCTACCCAGACGCGGGCGCACCACCACGACCTCAGCCGTGTGGCGAACGCCTAGCCATTATATCACATAATATTGTCTCCTGGCCACCCGGCGCACGGATCGCAACCACCCTTTGTCCCTACTATTCACTCATGAATAGTAAAGGGCCTCCCCCAGAATCGAACTCGAGACCTCCCTTAAGGAGTCTAATTTCGCATTCTGAGTAACCACTGAGCCAATGGTTCAGTGGCTACTCAGAATGCGAAATTAGACTCCTTAAGGGAGGTCTCGAGTTCGATTCTGGGGGAGGCCCTTTACTATTCATGAGTGAATAGTAGGGACAAAGGGTGGTTGCGATCCGTGCGCCGGGTGGCCAGGAGACAATATTATGTGATATAATGGCTAGGCGTTCGCCACACGGCTGAGGTCGTGGTGGTGCGCCCGCGTCTGGGTAGGGGGCACGCTGTGCAACCCAGGGCGTGACAAAAGTGCCCGCCTCCTGAGGTATTGTTTGAGGTGACTGTCGAGCAATAGCCTCAACCTGCTGCACTAAGGCCTGTATCTGTGAAGTCTGTGCCTGAATGATCTCCTCCATCCTCCCTAACCGGTCATCATCGGATGGCCCTGTGCGTGGCTGTCCCAATCTCTCGCTCCTCCTCATGACACTGAGAAGTAGAAATACGAGCAACCATCACACATTTAAAACATTAACAAAGCCTCATAACTACCCATATCATATAATACACACAGAAAATATGATAGTAAGGCTTTTAAGTTAGTTCTTTTAAGCTTTTTATTCACCTAAATCTCTCACCCAATTCCTAGGTCAAAGTCATCTAAGTCCAATACATAAACCAAACCTAGTAAAATCAGGCTCTGATACCAACTGTGGCGACCCCGCGCCCCGGACCACCAACCCCACAGGGAATGGCATGCGGAATGCCGGGGCGGGACGCCCGGCGTAGGCATCTCCGACCACTCCTCAACTCCCGTGAGGTGGTTGAGACCCTACGAGCCTTATCTCAAACAACGACATAATATCAAAAGGTACTAAACAAAACTACCCACTGTATTAATCATCAAAGACGAGATAATCCATAAAAATGAACCATAAATAAAATCATAATTCCTACAGTCCATTAAAAATTGACATACACATAAAGTCCAAAATTGTGGGTACAAATAAAAAAAACCGTCATGTGCCCACATGGTCTATCTAACAAGTCCCAACTCACCCATACTAAAATGTGGTAAGTATTATAATTACATAATCCAAAATATAATACTTCATAATATAAAACACAATTCAATCAAAATGCCTCTCAACTCACATAGAGGACTTGGATTCTCTCGCAGGCAAGGCCCTCAAGATATGACTACTCCCTTGCCCTTATTCGGGACAGAAGGACCTGAAAGAGGAAAATGAGGGTGAGCCAACGATGCCCAGTGAATAGAATTCAAATATGCTATCAATACTCATCAATAAAAACCATGTATGCATGTCAATGTGTAGCATGATTAAAAGCTCATAACATATAGATATCAAGCATTTATAATAAGTTCGATGCAAGTAAAAGTTTATCAATTTGGATCCACATTCCACATGCCTTGGGTTACTAGTCCACGTCTATTTCACCGTGCCGTTGATCCCAATCATGTTTACTTGGGTTACTAGTCCACGTCTATTTCACCGTGCCGTTGATCCCAATCATTTCCTTCTTAAAACCCTCCTATGACAAGGTCAAGTCCCCCTATTAGCCAGATAGATGGGCCCAACCAAAGTCATAAGGTTTTCTCAAATCAATGCATCATTCAAAACATTAGAACACATTCATGCTTTCAACATACAATATATATAAGTGATATGATGACATAAATGATATAATCATAAGTGAAGCCTACTCACAACCAAGCCTCGCGAGAGTATTTAATCACACACGACCACCAAACCGAATCAACCCAATCAAGATCCTGAAACATACATCAATATCCTACCATACATCAATTTCTATGCTCAATTACATAGACATTACAAATCAACCCTAAATCAGCCCACATATAATTAATAGGCCTAAATCCCATTTAATCCCATCATTCAACTCAAATCACATGACTTAGGCCTCTAATGCATAGTTCTCATTCATAAACCATTCTATTAATCAAAAATACTGATTTTCAATTCCTTAGGCATAAACATGTCCAAATTTGGGTCACTTGATCACAAGTAGGCCTAACCCATGATATGGTCACAACCACCAAATCAGTAGCATAATCAACCCTAATCATGCTTAATTAAACATAAGTTGCATCAATTCAATGATTCTAAGCCAAAAGCATCAAAAGCCCTAAAATATGAAATTTTCCATACTTAGGCCATATTGTCGATTTACACTAGGTCACCATGTTCAGCCATGTATATCACTGATTTTGTATCATGGGTTCATCCACAATGGCAACTAGGTCAACATAGTTGACATGCAAGCTATTTGGAAAGGTCTAAGTTCATATTCTAAATGTAGGTCTAATACAAACAACCCTACCAATTCTTCACATGTATTATTCTGTTCAGATGTATCAATCTACCAACAGAAATATGTAATCACAAAATCAACCGTACAGATTGAAGTATGTGAAGAAACAAACCTTCTGTCCAAATATCAGCCCAATCCAACGGTGGACCGAAAAGATATGTATCTTTGATGAGTAAGTGTCTAATCAGACAGTTTCTCCTTTCCTGCTGCAAATACCCAAACTCAGATGGCTATATCACACAAAATAATTGACGTATAAATATTTCCACCGTTCAGAATACAGAAATATATGTTGTAAACTACATACCCAAATTTGATATCCATCCAACGGTACGTTGAGGAGATCTACAAGTTTTACCGAAACGGAACGAGAAACCCAGAAATTCCGACCAGCTTTGTTTCAGAGGTTATATCTCTTAGCACAAGCTTCTAATTACGATCTCCACCGTTCAGAATGTATAAATATCAGTTATAAACTACATACCCAAATTTGATAACCATCTAACGGTAGATTTAGGAGATCTATAAGTTTGAGCGAAACAGTGCGAGAAATTCAGACTTTCCGGCCAGCTTTGTTTGAGAGGTTAGATCTCTTAGAAGAAACCTCTGATCAAGATCTCCACCGACCAGAATGAAGAACCATAAGCTACGAACGTGCTGACAAAATTTGAACTCAATCTGACCGTACATTCCAAAGATCCACTTCTTTGATGAAAATCTCGCAGGGTTCTTACTCCTGCAACTCTCTCCTTCTTTCTCTTCTTCTTTCCTTTCTCTTCTTTTCTTTCTCTTCTTCTTTCTTTTCTCTCCACTCACCTCTTTCTAGCACCTCCTTGATTCCCTCCTTGATTCTCTCCTTGATTCTCTCCTTGTTTTCCTCTCCTTGGTTCCCTCCACTCATTCTAGCACTTCCTTGAAGAAGACAAGTGGGCATTGGACACTTGTCCACTTTCATGCACCAACCTTCACATGTGTTGGTCTCATACTACCCATACCAACCACATGTATTTTAAATGTCCAATCCATTTAATACACCAAATCTTCAATTTCATTTATCCTTTTATTCCATCAATCCTAACCCATATCAATTCATGGTTTAATGAGCCCATGCATAAATAATAACTATGCATTAAACTTTAATTTAACATGACTCATATACAATTTATGATACATATTTTTATATACATTATCAAGCATTAACTATACAAACATTAAACAAACACCAAACATATCAAGGCAACACATAGAGTTTGGGCAAAATACAATTGGGTTATGGGCTAGATGAAATAATTTTCGGGGCGTCACACTAATCTTGCTGGATCTGCTAGATCTGCAGTGCGATGGGGTTCCAAGCGATAGAGATCCGCCTTCATCATCATGAGAAGACCCACCTTCTACTTAATCTTCCTTGGAAGATATGGAAGTTGAAGGGGATCATAACTATATGACAGATGAACCCATGCGTGATTAATTTCTCAATTATTTGCTATGTCAAATATAACTACCGAAGTGTTGTACGTGACTCCCCACTTTCGTTTGTTTAAGTTTTGTTTTGTTTTTAATTCATTAGTTTTACTTTTGTGTCGGTGTACACCGTCACACCCAAGCCCATTTTCATTTTTAAATGGTTTGGTGCGCAACCGATTGATTAAAACATGCGTTCACCTTGAAGAAAGAAAATGAAGGAATTTTGAGCTTCTTCTCCTCGGTGGCGGCAGGTGCAATCCAACTGCAATTGTGCTTTTGTTTTGACAAGACGTAGGGGTTTTGATGAATAAGGTATTGGTGTTTGCCGGTGTTGGGTTTGTAGTAAAATAGTTATTGTTTTGGATTTTTTTTTTGTTAATTTTGATATACTTTCGCAATCTTTTGTACAGGTAATCAACCTTTATTATCATGAGTTTTCCCAAAATTATTGAATATTTGTACTAGATGAAACTCTGTAGATATATGCCTTCTTCGACAAATCGTTAAGGTACATATTTATCCATACCATATGCCTTTACTTCTAGATTTCTAGATTTATTTTTGATGATTTTAAAACCCTTTTTTTGGCGTGGATGACAATTCCCAAACATCTATCTTCTGTTTAACGTTATCTGATTTTTTTTCCCTAGCATTTGCATTATGTGTTCAATTGTAATTTTTCATTTTTTTTAATGTGGAAGCTCAAGCAACAATGAACCACCACCACGACCGCTCTATTTCCCAAACATCTAACTTCTTTTTCACATAACTTCAATTTTTCCTACCAAAACCTTCTTAACGGGCGATAGTTGTTCAAATACAACAAATTTTTTATGGCCTTTTTGTAATACCACAAAAATCCGCAATCCTAGAATCTTACAAAGAAACAGCTAATTAGGAAATATCATAAAAGGCTAAGGGAAATATGGTAGATACACCTAATTGTTAATAATCATTAAAGTCCATGGGCAAAATGATAATATTTCCTAACTTGTAAATACTAGAAAGTCTGAGGGCAAATTGGTAAATTCAATTGGCTTGTAATTATTATAAAAGTCTAAGGGCACAATGGTTAATTTACCTAGTGGTAAATAAGGAAAACATACAAGGATAAAATAATAAATTCACCTTCAAGGGCAAAATGGTAAATTTGCATGTAAGAGCAAAATTTTGCCTACATGTAATTATCAGAAATGATTAAAAGAAAAATGGGAACATAAATTTTTGGGCTCCTATAAATAGGGGCTAGGGATTAAGTTAAATTATGTTACTATTTCAGTTTTACTCTCTGAGAAAAAGAGTTTTAATAGAAAGACTATGGAGAAATTCTAATAGCGGGGAGACCCTAGCAAAATTAAGGTGGGATGATTCTTGAGGTTTGCTCGTATTACTCGTTTTCATGTTGTATTCATCCTACATCATGTACTCATTTTTACATATGAATTTGGGTGTGATTGGCCCATATTGTGTGCTAAATGCAATCTTTGGGTGCTATTGGCCCATGCTATGTGCTAAATGCAATCATTGAGTTTTGATTTATTTTGCTAAGTGCAAAAGAAATCATTCATGCACATGCGTTCTATACATATTCTCGTGCACGTGCTTTTCATATATGTGAATTTTGATGTTATGATTGTCGTATTTGTGATGCGTGTTTGTTATGGTTGAATTATATACTATCGATAGGTTTAATGCGTGGAAACTATTGGGTATGACCATGGGCTTTTAGCTCACCCTCCCTACTATATTTCAGGAAACTAGTCATGTGGTACGTGGAGGTTGCTGTTGGCTGAGAAGCAGAAGAAAAGATGCAAGAATTAAGCACATGTGTACTTCGGCTCCAGTGAAGATTTGTTTATATATATATTATACTATACAGTTATATTCATATATATAAGTTAAGATATGAATAAGCTATATATATAGACAGAGAGATCAAAAATTAAAAGCAAGGGGGTGAGATTGTACAATAAGTGGCTTTGACAACCACCATATAGTTATATTGGTATATATGTAAGTAAACAAGATGTGTAAATAACAAAAAGTGAAGTTTTGAGAAATTTGGTATATTGGTGCACCCAATTTGTGTAAGTGTTGGCGTAATTTTGACATTAAAACTGTTTATATTTGGATCAAAAAGTACAAGTGTGAAAAGAAAAAATGAAAAGAATACAAATTGGGGTATTACACTTTTGCTGCTTTTAGTGGTTTGTTTATTTTACCATTTTTGTATTTTTTTTTTAAGTTTCATTGTTTTTTTTCCTCAAGGATGACAAAGTGGCAGTGGTTCAGGCATTGCCCTTTGTTGGTGGAATCACGCGCTATTGCAAATTTTGTCATAACCACGCTTGTGCAACTTTTCTTGACTTGCTTTTAATTATTTGAATTATTTGGTGTGGTACTCATTTTGTCTGATCTTTCTTCTCTATTGATGTAGTTTTCTATTGGAGCTTATTAGTTTCTTTCATATTGAATTTTTCTGTGTGTTTCTCTATTTTATTTCTTCTTTTTTTTTTTAGATTATTTCATTTGGCTTACTGGATAAAGTTTATGATGATTTACTTCAAAACTGAACTAATTATCATGATGCGATATCTAAGTTGTTGGATCATGCTCTATGGGTCTCATTTCTTTTTGGTTTTTATCAGATCTATATTTATTCCTAAGGTCATTGGTTCTCTTTCCTTTGTAAATCATTTTGTTTTTTTGTTAAATTTTTTTTTCATGAATATACATGTCTCTAATGTTTGACGGGAAATAGCTATAGCTGGTATGAATTTAATCTCTTTTTTATATTGGGTTTCATTCCTTTGCAAAGAATTTCAGTTTTCTTCTCTTTGACAATTTTTATCTGGAGATTATTTCATTTGGTTTACTGGATAAAATTTATGATGATTTAGTTCAGAACTGAACTAATTATCATGATGGGATATCTTAGTTGTTTGATCATGCTCTATGGGTCTCATTTCTTTTTTGTTTTTATCAGATCTATACTACTTCCTAATGTCACTAGTTCTCTTTCCTTTGTAAATCATTTTAGTTTTTTGTTAATTTTTTTTTTTTATGTATATACATGTCTCTAATGTTTGACGTGAAATAGCTATAGTTGGTATGAATTTAATCTCTTTTTTTATTGGGTTTTTTTCCTTTGTAAAGAATTTCAGTTTTCTTCTCTTTGACAATTTTTATCTGGAGATTATTTCATTTGGTTTACTGAATAAAGTTTCTGATGATTTAGTTCTGAACTGAACTAATTATCATGATGGGTGGATATCTTAGTTGTTGGATCATACTCTATGGGTCTCATTTCTTTTTGATTTTTATCTGATCTATACTTCTTCCTAAGGTCATTGGTTCTCTTTCCTTTGTAAATAATTTTGTTTTTTTATTGAATATACATGTCTCTAATGTTTGACGTGAAACAACTATAGCTGGTATGAATTTAATCTCTTTTTTTATTGGGTTTTCTTTCCTTTGTAAAGAATTTCGGTTTTCTTCTCTTTGACAATTTTTATCGTTTACCCATGAGTTGTGCTCGATCATATTTACCCATGTAGTTCTTCCAATAATAGGTTGTAATTTCTTTTTTTCCTCTCATCTTTACCCATGTTTTAGGTTACCTTCTAATTTCTCTTTTTCTTTACTACAGTTTTAGCTTCTAAAAACATCTACGAAATTGAACACCATGAGAATAATCCATTCATTTTGCACATGTATCTTTATTTTATAAATTAAATGTGAACATTAATTATTCGGTAGAGGAAAAGGATCAAACACCTTTTATAGAGTGGAAATGTTTGATAGTTTAATCAATTCATTTTGGATATGTATCTTTCATTTCTAAATTAAATGTAAGCACATTATTCGTTAAAGGAAAAGAAACAAACAACGTTTATAAGATGGTTTTATTTAGATATTGAAAGACTATAAGCACTTGTTTGGCCAGTAAAAACAATTTTCTTGTGCAATCTTCCCCATTAAAAAGGACACAAGAAGTACTGTAGATAAACAAATATATTAATTGGAGGGGGAAGAAAGTGCTCCTAGCATAATTGGGAGGGAGAAAGCGCGGAAAAATTACGCTCATGATCACTGCAATAATTGGAGGAGGGAAAGAATGCCCCACTCATTACGCACCTCCTTTCTTACACCTCCCTCAAAACACCAAAAATGGGTGTTGTTTAGCAAATTTATTCTACTCACCTTACCCTTCTTCTCAAAACTCCTTAATCTTCCCAAGAAAACTTTTCACAAACTATATAAATCACAACTACTTCACAATACTACAAGTGCACAAATCAAAACTAAGAACTTGTAGAAACCGTTGAGACTTTTTTCCATATTTTTATGGATATTAGTATAAGAAGCTGCAATAGTTACCGTTAACTTTTAAAAGAAAAAAACTTTTTTTTGAGAATGTTATTTTATGTTCTTTCGGGCACTTGTGGAACTGTGTAACTTCTTGGTTAATGTAGGTCTTTTTCTAACCGACTCCTAAAAAACTATTTTTAAGCAATGCAAATCGTTAAACTTTTAAAATTCCCACTATACATCCTTTAATCACTTCCATTACTTAAATTAAAAACAAATAAAAACCCCACCACTAAACTACAACAATTTAAATCCTCTCGCTTCCCCTTTAATCACTTCCATTAATTAAATTAAAAACACAAAAAAACCTACCACTAAACTAAGATAATTGAAACCCCACCACTAAGCTAAAATAAAAAAAATATTTTATATATTTCTTTCCTGTCTTCTTTAACAATTTTTGTCCCATTCTCTATATTCCTCTTTCTCTCTTGGCTCCTTTTTGCAACCCCATCCTAGAAACTTTCCTGATCCCACACCGAACGTACACTTGGCTGGGTTGAGTTTCATGTTATACTTCATCAGAGTGTTGAATGTTCCTACTAGGTCGGTAAGGTGATCTGATGCATAGACACTCTTTACTAATATGTCGTCAACATTCACCTCCTTGTTGATGCCGATCTTCTCCGTAAACATTTTGTTCACTAACCTTTGGTAGGTGGCATCGACATTTTTCATACCGAAGGGCATTACCTTATAGCAATACAGGCCACGATCAGTGATGAAAACTATCTTCACCTCGTCGTCCGAGCTCATCTTGATCTGGTAATATCCTGAATAGGCATCCATGAAACTATGCAGAAGGGCATTACCTTATAGCAATACAGGCCACGATCAGTGATGAAAACTGTCTTCACCTCATCGTCCGAGCTCATCTTGATCTGGTAATATCCTGAATAGGCATCCATGAAACTATGCAGCTCATGACGAGCCGTGGCATCCACCAGCTGGTCGATGGGTGGTAGCGGGAAACTATCCTTGGGGCATGCCTTGTTGAAGTCTGTGAAGTCAACACATGTCCTTCACTTTCCGTTACGCTTTCTGACCATCACTACGTTGGCTAGCCAATCTGGGTATAGGACTTCCAAAATGAAACCAGTTGTTATGAGCTTGCCTACCGTCCTGCAGACCTTAGCTCTTGTTGAAGATGGTCGGTCTTCTTGTCACACCTCGCGGATGTGATGTGTACCCCCGCAGGGCATACTCCAGTCATTATGAACCCATAATATTGTCTCATCTAGTCGATCTCGCGACCCCAAAAGGCCTTACAATCGCAACCTAAATCATTTGTCAACACTATTTATGATGAACAGTGCAAGGCCTTCCCTGCGGTTCTGCCCGAGGGAAGGCGCCAGTTCTGAAAAGAGTTTTTATCTGAAGGTGGGGAACGAAACATAGGTTTGCATGTCTTATAACTTTTATTAAAATTTACATTCATTTACCATTATGTCTACTATTCATTTACACTGCATTATTGCGTATAATGTTCATACTGTCATACTTATGCCTGTATATTTGGAGTTCATGTATTACATTGTTGTTATGTCGGATTAGTGGTCAATCTGGCTCAACCAGACTCAGTCTTGTCCTCAGTAACTTTAAATAGTGAACGGGAGGCAGCGTGCTGCTCTAGACGATTGGTATTTAAGTAGACCTCGTGATTTGGTTGGTCTTAATTGAAGCAAGTTTGTAACGTATCTCATAGTAGTAGGGGTGAGTTAGTGGCTTGAGTAGCGTTATGGTAGGAGGACTGAATAATTATTTAATAATTAATTATATCAATTAAATGGGTTGTATTAGAAATCAATGCGTTTAGAACATTATAGCGGTCGTTAAAGATTTAATGGGTTATTTTATATATTTATGCCTTGAACTTGAACTTGTTAATCCTACTTGATGAATATATTTAAAATGTTGTGTCCATAATAGATGGATAAGGGCAAGTACCCTCATGACTCAATATTCAATTTGAGTAATGAGAATCTATAGTCCGTGGCATAGAAATTAAAAAAGTATTCTTCTATCTTAACTTGTAACCTTATTTTAAATATAAATGATATTATTAAATTTTTTTATATGTGTAAAAATTTTGGGGTTAAGGTAGATGGATACAATTCACGCTTCGATTTTTTTTTTTGCTATTTTCGTGATAAGAGCAAATATTTATTCTTATTACTTTAAATTTAAGTTTTGAAAATCAGAGTATGACATCAAATAATTACAAACTAACAAGAAGAAGACACCAAAAAGAAGTTAAACCAACAAGAAAACAATAGAAAACAATTAACATGATGAAAAAAAATAAAAGTAAAAGACGAAAAAAAAAAAGTTACAACGATAATGCATTAATAATGGTAAAAGACCAACAAAGAAGAGCTAATGGAGGGCAAATCTGGAATTGAGTACAGTTGCCTCGCCGACATGACAATAATGCATTAACAATGGTAAAAGACCCACAAAGATAGGATTACTACAGTTTGTCACCGCACCTCCCTGTCAAAACCAAACCAATAAAACTTTTATTTACGTTTGGGTCCACGTCATATTTTAAATGTTGATATTTATTTATTTTTTAATATTTTGAGAATATGCGTGTAGTGTGCAATATCTCTAAATACATATCTAAAAATATCTAAGGGAAGTTAGATGTCAAAAAACCATAACGTTAGTACCCACTGTACATATAACATTATTTGTTGAAGAATGCCTTAATTTACACTATAAATACCCGTTCTTGGGTGCTCAAACTAAAGCCACAGAGATTATTGTTTTGGCTGTTTAGATTAGAATGCTTGGTCAAGTCTCGATTTCTGCTCCTATCCTTACTATCACTGCTATGCAATCTTCTGGGAATTCAGTTGGGCGCAAGTCTGCAAATCTAGCACCCAGCGTTTGGAGGGATTACTTCTCACACTATACTTTTGATCCTGTGGTACTATACATGTGTCTCTTTAGCTATATATATATATATATATTATCTGTTTTTTTTCTTCTTGTAATTCTACTCATAATATAATTAAAAGGAAACCAAGACGAGCAATTTAGAAAAGGTAAATAAATATATTCTTGTCATTTTAAAGGATTACTTTGCTTACATACTTTAAACATTGATAAAAAAGGAAGCATGCCCGTACGGTTTTCAATTTATTCCCTTTTTTTTAATGACCTGTACTCGGCTTTTCTTTTGTAGGAATCTGATAGTTGCACCCAAGAAGTTGAAACTCTGAAAGAAGAAGTGAGGAAGATTTTGAAGGAGATTTTGAAGGCTGATAAAAATCAGCCCCTGGAACAAATAAAATTGATTGATGCACTCCAGTGCCTTGGTGTGGCGTACCACTTTGAAAGAGAGATCGAGGAAGCATTAAAACAACTCCATGATATCGCCTGTTCCTTCGTTTATACCCATGATGATCTCTATGCCACAACTCAATTTTTCCGATTGCTTAGACAACAAGGATATTGTTGACTGTATTGTGACACCAATACTTCAACTCACAAGAATAATCGAACCAAAATTGGTTGTACTCACTCACAAAAGAATGGTAAAAGCAAAGTAGAGAGAAGAGAAGAAAATTTAGCGATTTTAAAATTTTTTGGGATGAATTTTTGAGTTCTGGAAGGCTCTATTTATAGGCAAATCGTAGCTGCACATGGTGCCTATTTCTGCACCGTTGGATCGAGTCTGATCGCCTCTAGATGCGATCTAACGGATTTGATTGACTCATCTGATCATACATCGTTGAATCGTATCCGTTCGATTTAGACACAATCTAATGGCTCTGCTCGTCGCACCGGTCCCACACCGTTGGATCGCGGTCGATCCAATCAATCGCGATCTAATGGTCTCGATCAACGCATTCGATCTCATATCGTCGGATCTTCGTACACCGCACCTAGATAGATAACTACATTCATCGTATCTGGACTTTCCAAATCCGATCTTCTACGGACGCATCTCATCCGTCCGATCTGCCTCGATCTTCGAAAAATAAAAAGCTCCCCAACTCCCCAGTTCCTCGTGATGATGCATACGTGTGAAGTGCAAAGTGTTGTGCGCCCTGTCCCTTTCGCTCTCGCACTCACTCGCGCTTAGCGTGCGTTGAGTGATGTAAAGCATCACTCCTGAGCCTTCTTTGTGTGTATGTGTTAGCTAAAATTCAAGTATAGTCTTCTAGCTACACTTATATGCAAATAATTAGAATTTTATCTATCCCATGTGGGATTAAGAGATTGTTTCCAAATTTCAACACTTTACACATATCAAGTAGACTACTTTAGACTCAATTTCTCATTCATATATAAATGGGTATAACTAAATACTTATATATTCTTAATCTTCACAAAGATTAATAATCAACTTGGACCCACCCAAAATCACTTGTGGGTCCCATTTTAATATTTAGCTTAAAATGGTGGAAAACCATGTTTAATTACCTATTTTCCAACAATCCCCCACATGAATGGAAATTGAACTAATTGCATTTTCTATCATCTCCTACATAAATGAATTTTTTATGCAATTTTTTTTTAAAAATAATGCAGACACTAGAGAGAGTACTAGTAGAACGAGTTGCATCGGGATAGGTAGCTTGTGGCTTTGAACCTTCCCTAGTGAAACACTATCGGATTTGCTAGCTTATCAGTGAACACAATGTCTTGAACTGTTTAGCCGTTGATGCAAACCAAGACAATAATGTACACACAACTCAATTCCGAACAATTTTGGTTCTCACGGTTGTGTTCATTTTGACCCTGAACAACTCCCGGATTCATGAGAGCTTTAGAGAATTCAGGCCTTAAAATCCTCATAGGCTTGGCCCAGTCCGCAATCACATAGGTGATGTCCTATTAAGAGCATCCCTGCTGTACCCCCACATAATTAATATGTCATAGGAATCATTAAAAGCAATGCTTATCCTTACTCATTTTGCAGGCAACACCATTGTATCATAGGAATGGGTCCTTGTGGTTATCCTTAGTGCTACACCATATTTCATAATTTAGTTGTCCCTTTTGAACCTAGTTCTTGGCATATCCGGTCATCTAGATTGAGTTTCCACTGTGAAACTCTATTTAATAGGCTTTAACCCCATTTCCCTCGATGAACGGTGTACTTGATCTCTAGGCAAACCTTTAGTTAGTGGATCCGTAAGGTTGTCCTTTGATTTGATATAATCTATGGATATTACTCAATTTTCAAGTAATTGTTTAATGGTGTTGTGTCTTCGACGTATATGTCTTGAATTACCATTATACATCTTATTTTGTGCTCTAGCTATAACATACATACTATCACAATGAATGCATATCGCTGAGAGAGGTTTGGACCACACAAACTATCCTCTAAAAAGTTACGAAGTCATTATGTTTCTTCTCCAGCTTTATCTAAAGCTATAAATTCAGATTTCATAGTAGATCTAGCTATACATGTTTGTTTTGAGGATTTCCATGATATCGCTCCTTCTCCAATTGTGAACACATATCCACTGGTAGATTTTGTGTCCTTAGAGTCAGATATCCAATTTGCATCACTATATCCTTCTAGAACAGCTAGATATCTTGTATAATGCAATCCATAATGTTGTGTGTACCTTAGATATCTAAGTACCCTAATCAAAGCTTTTTAATGAGCCTTGCCTGGATTGCTTGTAAATCGACTCAATTTATTAATTGCATATGCTATGTCAGGTCGTGTACATACCATAACATACATTAGACTGCTAAGTATACGTGAATATTGTAATTGATTTATGGGTTGGCCTTTATTCTTGATAAGATGTAAATTCACATCTATAGGTGTTTTTGTAGAACTACTATTATATTTATTGAACTTAATCAATATTTTCTCAATATAATGAGATTGAGACAAGACTAATCCACCAGATATTTTACAAATTTTAATCCTTAAAATAACATCAGCAACACCCATATCTTTTAATCAAAATGTCTAGTCAACATTTTTTTGGTAAACTTGATTATGGCTTTATTATTACCTATAATCAACATATCATCCATGTAAAGGCACACTATGATATAACCCTTTGGCGTGTTTTTGACATATATACATTTGTCACATTCATTTATTTTAAAACCATTGGACAACATGACATTGTCAAATTTAATATGTCATTGTTTTGGTGCTTGTTTTAATCTATATAATGATTTAACAAGTCTACACACCTTATATTCTTCTCCAGATGCAACGAATCCTTCGGGTTGTTGCATATATATCTCTTCTTCTAATTCACCATTTAAGAATGTTGTCATAACATCTATTTGATGAATTTCAAGATTGTTTATCACAACAATAGCAATTAACATTCTTATGGATGTTATTCTAGTTACTGGTGAATATGTATCGAAGAAATCAAGTCCCTCATTTTGTTTAAAATCCTTGGCTACCAACCTTATATTTATCAATTGAACCGTCAACCTTTAATTTTCTTTTAAAAACCCATTTACACCCTAAAGGCGTCATACCTAATGGTAAATCTACCAATTCTCAGGTATGATTGATTCAATTTCACTATTTATTGCTTCATTCCAAAAAGGAGCT
Source organism: Paratinospora sagittata (assembly GCA_035771175.1). Taxonomy (NCBI): domain Eukaryota; kingdom Viridiplantae; phylum Streptophyta; class Magnoliopsida; order Ranunculales; family Menispermaceae; genus Paratinospora; species Paratinospora sagittata. The sequence goes on from CM069603.1 coordinate 33,995,828, forward strand.
CCGGGTGTTGACATTGCCTCTTTAAAAGTTTGAGGCTTACTTTCTAACATATATGTTAGAAAATCAATACCAAAAGACTTTGCAACTTTAGCCTTTTTACTGCATGTCACACCCTGCCCGGACGTTCCTAAATCGGCGGTACACTCGCGGACGAGGCGCGCATTTTGAATAATAACAATGGTAATAACAGAGTGCGCAGCGGAAATATAATACTGTACAAGTCTGATTTCATTTAATTCAGAATTTATTTGTACATGACATAGTCAAGGGAACATACTCCCCAAAATCCCCAATGAAAAATACAAAAGGTACAAAATGTGGGCCCCATGAACCTGCACCCAATCCACCCTAATTTCCTGTGAATTTTTGGATAATAATGGAGTGAGCTTAACGCGCTCAGTGGGTAAAATAGTTCGTGAGTATAACAATTAATAAAACATACTTCATAATCAAATATCTTAAATACACATGAGAGCGTCATAATCAATCAATATGTATGTATGCATGACATCGTCTCATAATGGTTTGATGAACGTACATCGCCTGAGTTCACGTACAGATGTCCTTCTCCAAGCATAGCCAGGTTCTCATTATACGTCCCTCCTCAGGAACGATGCTCTGGATTCACGTACATATGTCCCTCCCCAGGCATAGCCGGGTTCTCATTGTACGTCCCTCTCCAGAGAAATATAATGAATAGTGAGCAATGCTCCTAACTATTCTATGAATCATAAACCACATACTTCCCTAGGTGGTGATATGTATGATGCCAATGTATGAACTGGTCTAGTCTATTGGTTTGATCTTTTCCTTGACATTTAGACTGACTTTGGCAATGTCTGGTGATCCTTATTAGGGTTGGTATCACGACATGCAAGGTTAGGACATTCAATATTACTTGTATGAGCTGATAGCTTTCAATAAGACCAACTAGATCAGTCCCTTGTTGAGAGGTGAGACACAAGGTCTGCTTAAATACCAATAGCCTAGAGCAGCCCGTTGCCTCCCGTTCACTATTTAAAATTACTGAGGACAAGACCGAGTCTAGTTGAGCCAGATTGACCACAAATTCGACATTATAACAGTGTAATACATGAACTCCAAATATGCAGGTATAAGTGTGACAGTATAACCATTATATGACGTAATGCAGTGTAAATGAACAGTAGACATAATAATAAATGAATGTAAACTTTAATAAAAGTTATAAAACACGCAAACCTATGTTTCGTTCCCCACCTTCAGATAAGAACTTCTTCTTTCAGATCTGGCGCTTTCCTCCGAACAGAACTTCGTCGTATCGCACCGAGAGTCTCGAACAGAGAGTCTCAAACAGAAAAGAACTCAAAATGAGTGAAAATAGGAGGAAAAATCACTAGAGAAGGTGATTTGGTGTGAAAAAATGAGGAGGGGAGCTTGGTTTATATAGAGGTATTGGCTCATGAACGTTCGGGCAGGCTGCCCGGATGTTTAGGCAGGTGCCCAAACCAATTTTTTTTTTTAGTGAAATACAGGGTATTACACTGCATCTAAGTTCATCATCTAAATTTTTATCTGGAGGATTATTACTGCTATTTGCAGTGTCATAAGTTTTTTTATTAGAACTTAGCTCTTGCATATTTTTATTTGGAAAAATATGCTCAAAAAATGATGCATTTCTAGATTCCATAATTGTATTTACATGTATATTAGAAATATCTGATTTGTATACAAGGAACCTATATACACTACTATTATGAACATAACCAATGAATATACAATCAATGGTTTTAGGCCCTATCTTAACCTTTTCAAGTTCAGGTCTTCTTACCTTAGCTAAACACCTCCACACTTTGAAATATTTATAAGAAGGTTTCTGAACCTTCCACAACTCATAAGGAGTAACATCCTTATTTTGTTAAGAATGTAGTTAGCGAAGAAAATTGCTTCCCCCCACATATTCTGAGGTAACCCAAAACTTATCAACATGACATTCATCATTTCTTTCAATGTTCAGTTCTTGCGTTCAACAATATCATTTGATTGAAGCGAATAAGGAGCGGTTGTTTGATGAATAATGCCATGTTATTGATAGAACGCACCAAAAGGTGCTTCATATTCACCACCTATGTCGCTTCTTATTGCCTTTATCTTTTTACCAAGTTGATTTTCAACTTCATTCTTATAATGTTTGAATACTTCCAAAGCTTCATCTTTGCAATATTGTGTACTGTAATCAATAAAAGTAATAAAATATTTTTTCCCACCTCTAGTTTGTACAAATTTTAAGTCACATATACCGTTGTGAATTAATTCTAGAGGTTCAGTGTTTCTTTCAACTGAATAAAATGGTGTTTTAGTTAACTTTGCCTCAACACATATTTCACACTTATAATTTGGATCAATTTGATAGTTAGGTAATAATTCTAAATTCAACAATTTTCGTAATGAATTAAAATTAACATGTCATAATCTATCATGCCATAAACAAGAAGACTCCAAAAAATAAACAGAAGATGAATCTTTATTATTTTTAAAGTTGTGGATTAAAGACATTACATTCATTTTGAATAATTCCCTTTCTAAGTGCCCCACAAATACACTATTTTTGGAAAGTACAAATTTATTAGAGTCAAAGATGTTGGCCCAGGTATGTCCAAGAGGAGGGTGAATTGGACACTTAGACAATTTAAAACTGAATGCAATGACAAGAATATAAAGTGCGAAAAATAAATAAATATGCACAGTCGATTTATAGTGGTTCGGCTACTGGCCTACATCCACTACCTAACCTCCTCAGTTATGATTTTAAACCTTATCTCTAAGGGATTATCTTACAGGTGAGAATCAAACTGGTACATCTTTTCTCAACTTGCGAGTGTGAGAACAACCATTATACTTCTCAGCTTTCGGGTGTGAGAGGACCGTTTCTCAGCTTACGGGTGTGAGAGGACCTAGACTTGTTGAATACAAAAATATCAACTCCGTAGTTTGTCTAACTATTGTTACAACCTTGATACAAAATATAAGATATGAATTGAGGTACAACTGTATCCTATGAACTATCTCTCAAATTTCTCTTTCAGCAAAAATGATATAAGTTAAAACAATACTAAAAATTTGAATGAAAACAGTTCAATTATTCAAATAGATTTTCAGATAAGGATAGAAATTTAGCTCAGTATGAAAATATTTTGAATAAGCAAAACTTCAAAGAAGATGCTTTGAAAATAGAAATAACTTAAATTTTTAAATTAAATGAAAATTTGACTAACTTTCAAAAGTGTTTTGGCTCAAAGAATTTTCGGTGATTTTGCAAATGGTTAAGTGCTAGTATTAATAGACTTGTAGAGATGAAGTTGTTGTTCATTTGAATTTGAATTTCAAATATAAATATTTACTTGCAACAACTAGAATGTATCACGAAAATGACAACTACACATTTCATGAACATTCTGATTCTCTCCAGATTCACGAATAAGGAAATTCTAAAAGAAGTGGTTCATGAATCAAAGGATATATCTGACAAATCCAAAAAAATGATTTGTGTACGAAAAGTTGTTCTGAAAAAGTGGCTAAAAATGACGTACGTGTCAGAACAATAATATTGTTGAATTAGCGTCCTGACGCATAATATCAACTTTGTCATTTTATTCCTTTGAGGGCGCTCATAGAGTATAAGCGTCATGCTGAACAATGAAGTGAGGGCGCTACTAACTCGTAAGTGTCCTTGTAACACCCCGTAATTTTAATTAAATACATACGTTGAAATACATGTATATCGAGATATATAATACACGTATTTTATATGTAGGAGCTAAATATATGCTTAATAATACACGTATTTTATAAGTAGGAGCCCAATATACGTGTGTATGATGAGTATAGAAAGAAGATAATACCTATGAGATCATCTTATATGGGTGCTTACAAGTTAAACATTGGAGTTGATTTAAATTATGAGGTTGGTTACTTAAATATGTGGATTGAGTGTATAGAAGAAGAAAAAGAGGAATAAAGGAAGAAATAATATAACAATTAATTACTGTTCATTTACGGGCGCCGTTCACGGAACAGTACCATGAATAATACTCGTATGTAATAATAAAAAAACGAAAGAAATAAATAAATAAAACGAAGTTGCAGAATGAAAGACGAAAGAGGAACGTCCAGAAGAACCGAGAAGAAGGAGAATCCAATGAAACTCCGGTTTGAGATCATAGAATCGTAGAGAAATGAATTCCGAACGTTTCGATACTAAGATCGTGATTTTTGGATATGATTTGATATTTTCAGTAGCTAAAGAAATGAGAAATGGTGATTCTCATGATAGTCTATGGTTCATTTCAGTGTTTAACTTGAGAGTTGTGCATGGATAAATGTTCTTGAGGAAGCAATTATGAGGGACGTTTATTGTTGCTCGATTTGGCTTAGAAACCCCGTGTAACCACTGTGAGTATAGTTTCCTTGATTTGGTTCTTATATGACATTGTACGCATATAAAATGTTTGATTGTACGCACGTTATATTTATATATAATGCATTGAGTTTTATGGATCATGCAAACTGATTTTAGCAATTAGAGTTTGTAATGATGTCATTTCGTTAGGAATTAGACCCGGATGAGATTTTGCAAGTCCTCATTGTCACTAGGTCTGTCCTATCAAGGGTTGCGATCCTTGAAATGACTGTGAATTGGGTAATAAGAGGTTGTGGCTACCTTGTAACGGTCATACAAGGGTTAGACTCGCTCTCTTGCCTTGAGGAGGAGGGAGATTGTGCATTGTGTTATTGAAAACTCATGCAAATTATGTTGTTGACATGTATAATATATTCGTTGAATGATGCATGTGTTGAATAAGTGTTTGAAATGATTTTAAATGTCATATTTTTCTAAATGTATATAATTGTCATCTCAAGATCTATATTCACTGAGCTGTTGTTTGCTCACCCCATTTCCTCCAATATTTCAAGTATTGAGTTGAAGGGAAAAGGAAAAATCCGTGAGTGATAATCACGTGAGCCTTCGTCAGGTATGTGTATGTATGCTTGGAGGAAATAGATTATATTTTTGTTATTTTGATATGTATAATTATCACATACTATATATATGTAATATCACCTAGATGGGTTGTGTGGTAATATTATATAATGTTTGGGATGATGAAATGAGATGATCATAGATATTTATCAGGTGAGAATTTAATTTGTGGAATGAATGAATGTGAGAGGGATGATCATCTATATATATATATTTGATTTGATTTGATTTGTGGTATATTAGGAATTTTGGTGAATGTAAGTTGAGGCTGACAGTGTATTGTATACTGTATATGGGTATGTACAGTGTATAATACATTGTGTCGGTCATGACGTCAGCCTACGTCAGGGGCGTCGTGACAGTCCTGACTAACTTTGTCGATTAAAACGACTTAAATCATGAGGGCGCTGCTCGACAGTTAGTGTCTTGCTTTGTTTTAAAAAATATTTAAACGCACAAGGGCGCTGTTCAAAAGTAAGCATCATAATATTTTAAAACAATATTAAGTGCGTTGAAGGACAATAAGCGTCCTGAAAGTTATTAAGTTGATTATAAGGATAGGGCGCTCCTATCCAAGTAGCGTCCTGACAGTTTTTCAACTTATAACTATCAACGTCCTTAAAGATAAAAATCATTTGAAAACTTACAGAACTTTCAGCTAGCTGAAGCTAAGTCAGCGTCCTGACAATTTCAAAGGTTGACTAAAGGGAGGCCGCTACTTACAAGTAAGCATCCTAATGAATCAATTCAATTCAACCTTGAATGTCAGCGTTGTGACGCCCCGAAAATTATTTCATCTAGCCCATAACCCAATTGCACTTTGCCCAAACTCTATGCGTTGCCTTGATATGTTTAGTATTTGTTTGATGGTTGTTTAATGTTTGTATAGTTGATGCTTTATAATGTATATAAATATGTGTATCATAAATTGTATATGGGTCATATTAAATTAAATTATAATGCATATGTTATTATTTATGCATGGACCCATTAAACCATGAATTGATATGAGTTAGGATTGATTGAATAAAAGGATAAATGAGAATGAAAATTTGGTGTATTAAATGGATTGGACATCTAAAATACATGGAAGCATGAAACTCGTTAAAGTACATGTGGTTGGTATGGGTAGTATGAGACCAACACATGTGGAGGTTGGTGCATGGAAGTGGACAAGTGTCCCATGCCCTCAAGGAAGTGCTAGAATGAGTGGAGGGAATCAAGGAGAGAATCAAGGAGGAAATCAAGGAGAGAATCAAGGAGAGAATCAAGGAAGTGCTAGAAAAAGGTGAGTGGAGAGAAAGGAATAAAAGAAGAGAAAGAAAAGAAGAGAAAGGAAAGAAGAAGAGAAAGAAGGAGGGAGTTGCTGGAGGAAGACATCTGCAATATTTTCATCAAAGAGCTGGATCTTTGGGATATATGGTCAGATTGAGCTCAAACTTTGTCAGTAAGTTTGTAGCTTATGGTTATTCATTCAGGTCGGTGGAGATCTTGATCAGAGATTTCGTCTAAGAGATCTAACCTCTCAAACAAAGCTGGTCAGAAAGTCTAGATTTCTCACACTATTTTGCTCAAACTTATAGATCTCATTAATCTACCGTTTAATGGCTATAAAATTTGGGTACGTAGTGTACAACTGATATTTATGCATTCTGAACGGTGGAGATCTTGATTAGAGGTTTTTTCTGAGAGATCTAACCTCTGAAACAAAGCTGGTCGGAAAGTCTAGATTTCTCGTGCCATTTCGCTCAAACTTATGGATCTCCTCAATCTACCGTTGGATGGATATAAAATTTGGTTATGTAGTTTATAACTTATATCTCTATATTCTGAATGGTTTATATGTTTATGTGTTTAGTATTTTGTGTGATATAGTCATCTGAGTTTGAGTATTTGCAGCAGGAAAGGAGAAATTGTCTGATTAGAGACTTGTTCATCAAAGGTCTAAGTTAATTAAGCATGATTAGGGTTGATTATGCTACTGATTTGGTGGTTGTGACCATATCATGGGTTAGGCCTACTTGTGATCAAGTGACCCAATTTGGGCATGTTTATGCCTAAGGAATTGAAAATCAGTATTTTTGATTAATAGAATGGTTTATGTATGAAAACTATGCGTTAGAGGCCTAAGTCATGTGATTTGAGTTGAATGATGGGATTAGATGGGATTTAGGCCTATTGTCTATATGTGGGCTGATTTAGGGTTGATGTGTAATGTCTATGTGATTGAGCATAGAAATTGATGTGTAGTAGGATATTGATGAATGTTTCAGGATCTTGATTTGGGTTGATTCGGTTTGGTGATCGTGTGTGGTTAAGTACTCTCGCGAGGCTTGGTTGTGAGTAGACTTCATTTATGATTATATCTTTTATGTCATCATATTACTTATATATATTGTATGTTGAAAGCATGAATGTGTTCTAATGTTTTGAATGATGCATTGATTTGAGAAAACCTTATGACTTTGGTTGGGCCCATCTATCTGGCTAATAGGGGGACTTAACCTTGTCATAGGAGGGTTTTAGGAAAGGAAATGATTGGGGTCAACGGTACGGTGAAATAGACGTGCACTAGTAACCCAAAATAAACATGATTGGGGTCAACGGCACGGTGAAATAGACGTGTACTAGTAACCCAATGCATGTGGAATGTGGATCCAAATTGATAAGCTTTTACTTGCATCGAACTTATTATAAATGCTTGATATCTATATGTTGAGCTTTTAATCATGCTACACATTGACATGCATACATGATATTTATTGATGAGTATTGATAACATATTTGAATTCTATTCACTGGGTACCGTTGGCTCACCCTCATTTTCCACTTTCAGGTCCTTCTGTCCCGAATAAGGGCAAAGGAGTAGTTATATCTTGAGGGCCTTGCCTGCGAGAGGATCCAAAGCCTCGATGTGAGTTGAGAGGCATTTTGATTGAATTGTGTTTTAAATTATGAAGTATTATATGTTGGATTATGTAATTATAATACTTACCACATTGTAGTATGGGTGAGTTGGGACTGGTTGGATAGACCATGTGGGCATATGACAGTTTTTATTTGTACCCACAATTTTAGACTTTATGTGTATGTCAATTTTAATGGACTGTAGGGATTATGATTTTATTTATGGTTCATTTTTATGGATTATCTCTTGTCTTGGATGATTAATACGGTGGGTAGTTTTGTTTAGTACCTTTTGATATTATGTCGTTGTTTGAGATAAGGCTCGTAGGGTCTCAACCACCTCACGGGAGTTGAGGAGTGGTCGGAAATGCCTACGCCGGACGTCCCACCCCGGCATTCCGCATGCCATTCCCTGCGGGGTTGGTGGTCCGAGGTGCGGGGTCGCCACAAGCGTCCTAATATTTCATCAGCATCCTGACTCATCAAGTCCAGGAAGGCGTTCATGAAACATTAGTGTTCTGAAAGACTCTATAAAAATGATTTTGATTTTTTCATGAAACACGATTAAAACCAGGATATTTTTGGATTAAATCAAATACTTTGGAAATCATGAAATACCTTTAAAATGTGATGATCAAAATACAAAAATGATTAAATCTTGTTGATAGTAAATTTGATCGGTAGTCCTTACATTCTAAGTACCGAAGGACTTAGAACTTTAATTGATGTTCAGTAGGCTTGTGAGCACTATTCCTTGATCTTGATTCTTGCTAAATCAGAAACACTTGACAAGATCATTAGTTACACAAATTAGAGATATTTGAAATCATCAAAACATTCATGTCATAGTGTTCATTGAGATAACAAATTGTAATCAAACATATAACAAATTGAGAGTAACAAACATGTCAAACATATTCGATTGCAATATATTAGTTACAAGATAAGTACAAACAATCACAATATACACAAACATGATAATCATACAATCAACATGTTATACAGAAACTCAGATGAACTCCCTCTCACTTGTAACTTTCCTCTTGAGCTAACTTATCCTCATTTTCTTCATTTTCTTCTCCCCTTTTGAAAACATCAAAAAATGGGTAGGCTTAGCTCGTACTCAGACCCTTCCCCTTCCATTTTCTTTTGGCTTCCTCATCCTTCTTGGATCCATTAGAACTAGGTTCATATTCCTTGGGTTTCCTGGGCGCTCGTGGCTTTGAGGAACCACTTAAGGTTTTTCTCAAGCTTCTGACAAATTTTGTCAATTACAACAGTCTATCTAGATTTTTCAATGAATTTTTCGTGGGCAGGCTTGGAAACACCAAATTTGAATGGATCAAGAAGTGGACTAGGTTTAAAACCTTTGGATTTCCATTCCGCAAGACCTTGAACAAAATCAAGAGAAAGTTTGTGACCTTCAAATTCTGACCTAATTGGTCGCTTGCATTTTGGATCGGGAAAAGTTTTTGATGAGGGATCCGAGGGTGGAGTCACTATTCTTTTGATTCTATGTAATGACTCTTCATTAGATGCTTATTTCTCTTCACATTCTAATATCCCAAGAAGTCTGTCAGACACTTTTGGTCCTTAGGGACGGGTGAAAGCCGGAGCTCGCGGTGCTGGTGGAACTTTGACACCTTTCTTCTCTAGTAAATGAAAGAGCAGTCCAAAACGTTTCAAACTTGAGGCAATGTACCATACAGTATAATGCATCCTACTATTCATTGGCTTGAAGAGGTCTTCAAAGAAGCCAACAACTCCTTCCACTCGATTTGCTACGGTAGGGACCATGTATGACAGATCCATGATGCTAGTGACAAGGAAAGGCATCTTGTTTTCCAAGTTGCTAGTCTTCTCATGAGCTTGAGTAACCAAGTCAAGAATCTTGGTTAGTCTATTATCCTCCATGTGTGCTGGCCCGACAAAAGTAAAATTCTCCTTTAGACTGGAGATGGCCTGCAACATTGGATCAAGTGTTGTCTTGCTGGTCACTTGTTCCAAAATAACATCCAAGACTGATTGCAAAGCGTCAGATTTGGACTTATCTTTAGGGTGTCAACCACTTTCCTTCTTAAGCTTTGAATTTCTTCAAAATCTTCTGCATTCACAACACTCGAAGTATGGCTTGGTGTAGCTTGCGCCGAGTGATTCTGTGATGCTTGAGGTGGTTGAGAACTTGATGATCTTGGTTGAACTGATGCAATAAAGGCTTTCATGAATGCCCTTATTTGTTGCATGTTGTCTCTAATATCCTTAACCAGATCATTGTTGATTGATGAAATAGGCAAATATTGCATGACACTTAATTGTTAGTCTATTTGTTGTGTCACTTTCTCGAGCAATGTAGTTGCCTAGATCAGGTAAGAGGTGTATTTTTTCATCTCATTAATCTCAATTCTCTCCCGAGACTTCAGAGATTCTCTGACCTCTGTCAATATCTCATTCTTCAGCTGTATTTGATTTTGCACCAAACGATTCATCAGCTGAGATATGAGAAGAATTTGATATTTTCTTACTCTTCTCAAGAAGTCTTCCTCTCTAAAGAATTCATCTGTTGGCTAGATGGTAGAAGGATAAGAAGGTGGTTCATGATCAGATGATCTTTCCACATGAATATGTTCCATTTGATCTTCTACTTGGAACTCAACACTAGCCTCATGAAAATCGTCAATATGATCTTCTTCATCAACATTTATATTCATGTCATCTCCCTGATAGTGTATGATAGCCAAATCATCACCCTCTACATCTTGAGGTTCTCCACCATCAGACTCAGTCTTTTTCGAGTCATGGGGTTCCATTGATAAAGGTATATCAAATGGGGATGATGGCTTGGAGACTGTTTTATTTGAGTTATCACTGACTCTCTCTTTGGTGATTTCTTCCAAGATTGCATCAGCATTTTCTGAATCATTCAGATGTTCTTCAACAACGACCTGAGCAATCTGGTTCACCTCTTCCATTAGATGTTCTTCAGCTTGAACAGCCTGCTCTGCATCAGCTTCAACATCTTCTTCTCTTGTTTCATCTTTTCCACTGGATTCTCCCTCAAGTGGAACTTCTAGCATTGGAAGCCATTTCCCCAATGTAGGGACATAAGTGTATCTCATCAATTTCACAGTGGTTTGACCAATACAATTGTATATGTTGGTCTCCTTGAAGTTTTCTGTACTGAAATCAATACCACACATCTCGAACAAAGTGGTGAGGTACATACCAAAAGGAAGACCTCCTCCTCTGCTGACCACTGTATTCATCACATGCATGAGGATGTGGGCGAGATTCACTTTCTTCTTTTCTAGAATGCACCACACTAGAAACAAATCTAGATCGCTCACATTACCCCTACTGCTAGTTTTGGTTCAATAATATGGGTAATGATGTTGTGGAGTATTCTAGGCAAAAGAGTTCAAAAGATTGATTTGTGAGTTTTTTGTCGATACTCTAGTGGTCATTTCTTTTCGAAACAAGATTCAAAGCAAAGAGGCTATTGTAGCCTGGATATTGGACTTTCTTTTTAGTGAAAGAAAGTCTGTGGGCACTTTCATTACTTAGCAGAGAAAATGCTTCAGAAAAGAGTCTAGGATAAATCTCAATAGATTTTCCCTTTACCATAAATTGTTTTGTAAGTCCAGAACTAGGTTTATCAACCAGATTCAAATAGGATTGGCCGACAAGGTTAGGGTACCATTTTTCTCTGAAGCACCCATCGATCACAGCTCGGTTGTCGAGCTTCTTTGTTTTATCTCCCTTCCCTCTTATTTGAGTAGAAGAAGGTGGGTGAGATGGTTCAGTTGCGGTTTTGGTCGAGGTGCGGGTACAGATGGTGTAGATTCCTCAGCTAGTTCGACATGAGTTGGTTCAATTTTTGGTCTCACACTCCTATCTGGAGGTGATGATGGTGAAACAACTTTTTTTCTTGAAGAAAAAGTACAAAGGTTCTTGGATTTGGGCGCCATAGAACGTTTGAAAAGGAATAAAGGTGAAAAACTGAGGTGACTTGGTGAAAAACAACGAAATAGAGAATAAAGGACTCGAGAATGAACATTGTAGAGTTTACCGAAGGTTAAAGATGAAGGTTTAGCAGTAACTCTTCGAGCGATTCCTAGTAAGTTCTAGACGAAGCATCATAGGGCATCAAAAGTGAAAGTGACTGCTAGGTCACTGAAAGTTTGATTTTATAATGCTAAAGTAATAAGAGTTTTCCTGTGACACACTCACGCGTGTCACAACCTAGTATCTAAAGGCTGTTTAGTACATCTAAAGTTTGTGACCGATCAACCTCCTTCAAGCGTTTTGAACAACTATAGTCGTTGGGCACATTAGCGTCCCTATTTGCTGTCAATTTCCTTACAGACTTATTGTAACACCTCAATTTTCACCAAACTACAAAACTAAAGTGTCACATTATTTGGACATCAACTCCGATTTTTAAAAAATATTTAAAATTTATTAGAGTAATTACAAAAATATATATGGTATAGTTTACGCATTTTTACGCAGCGAAACTTATACACAATCTCCTAAATCAAAGTTGATGTCTGCTCCACGTGCACGAGATCCATATAGCACTTTCATATCCTGAAAAATATAAAGAGGTGAGCTAAAAGCCCAATGGTCATACCCAATAGTTTTCACGCATTAAACCTATTGATAGTATATAATTCAACCATAACAAACATGCATCACAAATGCAACAATCATAGCATCAAAATTCACATATATGAAAAGCACGCGCACGAGAATATGTATATAACGCATGTACATGAATGATTTCTTTTGTACTAAGCAGGATAAATCAAAACTCAATAATTGTATTTAGCACGTAGCATGGGCCAATCACACCCAAAGATTGCATTTAGCACACAACATGGGCCAATTGTACCCAAATTCATATGCAAAAATGAGTACATGATGTAAAATGAATGCAATACTATGGAAGGACAATAAGCATCCTGAAAGTTATTAAGTTGATTCTAAGGATAAGGGCACTCTTATCCAAGTAGCATCCTGACAGTTTTTCAATCTATAACTATCAGCGTCCTTAAAGATAAAAATAATTTAAAAACTTATAGAACTTTCAGTGACCTGAAGCTAAGTCAACGTCCTGACACTTTCAAAGGTTGATTAAAGGGAGGCCGCTACTTACATAGTGAATCAATTCAATTCAACCTTGAATGTCAGCTTCCTAATATTTCATCAACGTCCTGACTCATAAAGTCTAGGAGGGCGCTCATGAAACATTAGCGTTCTGAAAGACTCTATAAAAACAATTTTGATTTTTCAATTAAAGCTCGATAAAACACGATTAAAACCAAGATATTTTTGAATTAAATCAAATACTTTGAAAATCATGAAATACCTTTAAAATGTGATGATCAAAATACGAAAATGATTAAATCTTGCAGAGAGTAAATTTGATCGGTAGTCCTTACATTCTAAGTACTGAAGGACTCGTAACTTTAATTGATGTTCAATAGGCTTGTGAGTATAGTTCCTTCATCTTGATTCTTGATAAATCTAAAACACTTGACAAGATCATTAGATACACAAATTGGAGATATTTGGAATCATCAAAACATTTATGTCATGGGGTTCATTGAGATAACAAAAGATCATCCTAAAACTACTTTGCTCAACAGTGAGCCTAAAACAAGATTCTTCCGGATGTCAGGTACATGCAACACATTGATTAAGGTGAATTCCTTTCCTAAGGTCATCTTGAGAACCACCTTCCCAAGACCCGTTATTGTTGAAATTGCTTAATTGCCCATGATTAGATTACGTCCTCTTATTGATGTATAAGAAGAAAACATGTTCTTATCAGCACATGCATGTCGGGTGGCTCCAGTATCAATCCACCACTCTTTGGGTTCATCAACCATGTTGGATTTAAAAATCACAGCATATAGCATCATGTCAGTTACATCTTCAGTCTTCTTCTCAGTCATATTGACTTGACCGTTCGTAGACTTGCCTTCCAATCGATAATTTTTGGCTTTGTGCCCTTGTCTTTGGCAATTATAGCACTTGCCATTGAACTTCAGGGCGTTGTTTTTTCTTTTGGGCCTGACTATCACTAGTGTGCTTGTGCTTCTTGTTCTTGGTGTGCTTTCCCTTCACAAGGTTAACTTTAGGCTCTGTATGGTCTATGGTTTTCTTGTCATGACTCTTATTGTCATGTTCAATCCGCAATCTGACAATAAGGTCCTCAAGTCCCATTTCCTTACGCTTGTGCTTGAGATAATTCTTGAAATCTTTCCAAGTAGGTGGCAACTTCTCAATAATTGCAGCCACTTGAAAAGATTCACTCAAAGACATTCTCTCTGCACGAATCTCATGGAGAATAATCTGTAACTCTTGAACTTGATCCAGCACAGTCTTTGAGTCCACCATCTTGTAATCAAGGAACCTGCTGACCACGAATTTCTTATGGCCAGCATCTTCAATCTTGTATTTTTTATCCAAAGAATTCCAGAGTTCCTTGGTTGTACGGACTGTACTATACACATTATACAGTGTATTTTTCAGTCCATTCAGAATATAATTCTTGCATAGAAAATCAGAGTGTCTCCATGCTTGATTTGCAGCAATGACATGTTTGTCAGTCTCATCATCTCTCAGTTCAGGTTCGTCTTCGTTCAGCACCTTAACCAAGTTGAGGGTGGTCAGGTAAAATAACATCTTCTAGTGCTACCTTTTGAAGTTAGTGCCAGCAAACTTCTCTGGCTTCTCAGGTTTCAAGAAGCAGTAATTGGTTTAGGGGCAGAGTCTATCTCCATTAGCATAATTGTCTTAAGATTGTTGACTGTATGGTGCCACTCGTTCACTATTTAAAGGTACTAGGGACAAGACTATGTCTAGTTAAACTAGATCAATTATTATTCCAGCAGAGTAACGACATAGATTGAGGCTAGAGTGTAACTCTATGTCCTTAAGACAATTATGTCCCGCTTTGGTGTTCACGGTGTATGAAACTTGTCTCCCAGGATACAACAATCTCCTTCTTGTGACATCAACACTTCAACTCACAAGAATAATCAAACCAAAATTTGTTGTACTTACTCACAAAAGAATACTAAAAGCAAAGAAGAGAGAAGAGAAGAAAATTTAGAGATTTTAAAATTTTCTGGGATTAATTTCTGAGTTCTGAAAGGCTCTATTTATAAGCAAATTGTGGTTGTACATCGTGCCTGTTTCAGCACTATTGGATCGAGTCTGATCACCTCTAGACGCGATATGACGGATTTGATAGAAGCACCCGATTGTACACTATTGGATCGTATCCGATCGATTTAGACGCAATCTAACGGCTCCACTCTTCACAATTGATCCCACATCATTGGATCGCGGTCGAACCAATCGGTTGCAATCTGACAGTCCCGACTAGCGCATCAAATCCCACACCGTTGGATCTTCGTACATCGCACCTAGACAGATAACTACATTCATCGTATCTGGACGTTCCAGACCCGATCTTCCACGGGCGCATCTCATCCTTTCGATTTGCCTCGATTTCTAAAAAATGAAAAGCTCCACAGCTTCTCGCGAAGATGCGTGCAAAGTGCCTAATGCACCCTAAGTCGCCCTTTCGCCCTCGCACACACGCGAGGGGGGTTATGCAAAACATCACTCCTGAGCCTTCCTTGTGTGTGTGTGTTAGCTGAAATTCAAGTGTAGTATTCTAACTACACTTATAACTAAATAATTAGAATTCTATCTATCCCATGTGGGACTAAAACATTGTTTTCAAATTTCACCATTTTACACATATCAAGTAGGCTACTGTAGACTCAATTTCTCATTCACATATAAATGGGTATAGTTGAATACTTATATATTCTTAATCTTCACATATTAAAGATTAATAATAAACTTGAACCCATCCAAATTCCTTATGGGTCCCACTTTAATATTTAGCTGAAAATGATGAAAACCATGTTTAATTACCCATTTTCCAACAGATATAATGTTTCATGTGGTACAAATTGCCTTCTCCACATATTTATAAACATTTAATATATGGACCCTAGCAGAGGGACTAATGCGGAGGGTACTCCCATTGTGTCTGAGGCCATTAGATCAATGTCGAATTACGTGTATTGTGTCACACCCTGGGTTGCACAGCGTGCCCCCTACCTAGGTGTGGGCGCACCCCCTCGGGGCGAACGCCTAGCCATAGTACCACATAATATTGTCCTATCGCCTTGTAGCAACCCAACCGCAGCTGGTCTACATCGAAACGATTATTTGTCCCTACTATTCACTCATGAATAGTAAAGGGCCTCCCTAGGAATCGAACTCGTAACCTCCCTTAAGGAGTTAGATTTCGCATTCCTAGTAGCCACTAAACCATTGGCTCAGTGGTTACTCAGAATGCCAAATTAGACTCCTTAAGGGGAGATCTCGAGTTCGATTCTGGGGGAGGCCCTTTACTATTCATGAGGGAATAGTAGGGATAAATAATCGTTTCGATGTAGACCAGCTGCGGTTGGGTTGCTACATGGCGATAGGACAATATTATGTGGTACTATGGCTAGGCTTTCGCCCCGAGGGGGTGCGCCGGCACCTGGGTAGGGCGCACGTTGTGCAACCCAGGGTGTGACAAAAAAGGCCTCATGGAATACAGAAGGATTACCCCTCACTGTACCACACAATATTGTCTCCTGGCCACCCGGCTCACGGATCGCAACCACCCTTTGTCCACAACAGTGCATAGCACAGTGCGGGGCCTCCCCACGGTTGGAACACCGGACCTCCCCCTCGAGGAGTCCTCCGTCGCAACCGCAGTGGCCACTGAACCATCCGCTCAGTGGTTACTCAGAATGCGAAATTAGACTCCTTAAGGGGGGTCTCGAGTTCGATTCTGGGGGAGGCCCTGAACTATTCATGAATAGTGTCAGACAAATGATCCCGTGTACAAGAGACGTCCTTGTGTGGCGGTGGCTGTACCTGGATGGGACAATATTTTGGATCCATAATGGCTGGCGTTCGCCCCGAGGGGGTGCGCCCATACCTGGGAGGGGGCACGCCGTGCAACCCAGGGTGTGACAAAAAGGCCTCATGTATTTGTCACACCCTGGGTTGCACAGGGTGCCCCAACCCAGGCGTGGGTGCACCCCCTCGGGGCGAACGCCAGCCATTATGGATCTATAATATTGTCCCATCCCGGTACAGCCACCGCCACACAAGGACGTCTCTTGTACACGGGATCATTTGTTTGACACTATTCATGAATAGTGTAGGGCCTCCCCCAGAATCGAACTCGAGACCTCCCTTAAGGAGTCTAATTTCGCATTCTGAGTAGCCACTGAACCATTGGTTCAGTGGCCACTGCGGTTGTGACGGAGGACTCCTCGAGGGGGAGGTCCGGTGTTCGAACCGTGGGGAGGCCCCGCACTGTGCTATGCACTGTTGTGGACAAAGGGTGGTTGCGATCCGTGCGCCGGGTAGCTAGGAGACAATATTGTGTGGTACAGTGAGGGGTAATCCTTCTGTATTCCATGAGGCTTTTTTGTCACACCCTAGGTTACACAGCGTGCCCCCTACCCAGGTGTGGGCGCACCCCCTCGGGGCGAACGCCTAGCCATAGTACCACATAATATTGTCCTATCGCCTTGTAGCAACCCAACCGCAGCTGGTCTACATCGAAACGATTATTTGTCCCTACTATTCACTCATGAATAGTAAAGGGCCTCCCTAGGAATCAAACTCGTAACCTCCCTTAAGGAGTTAGATTTCGCATTCCTAGTAGCCACTGAACCATTGGCTCAGTGGTTACTCAGAATGCGAAATTAGACTCCTTAAGGGGAGGTCTCGAGTTCGATTCTGGGGGATGCCTTTTACTGTTTAGGAGTGAATAGTAGGGATAAATAAGCGTTTCGATGTAGACCAGCTGCGGTTGGGTTGCTACATGGCGATAAGACAATATTATGTGGTACTATGGCTAGGCGTTCGCTCGGAGAAGGTGCGCCCGCACCTGGGTAGGGGGCACGCTGTGCAACCCAGGGTGTGACATATTGGGTAGCTCTATGTTGATCTAAGAGACCAAGGTATTTCATCTGTACACTTCTAAAGTTTACTTCGTGTCCTATCAGTATCCAAAAACATAAAAAAAAGTATGATCTCATTGAGGGAAATTGAAAAAGCTAACATGTAACTAATTAATGGGGTTTTATGCAGATGTTTTTACCAAGTTCAAGAACGACAAAGGTGAGTTCAAATCAAACATAGTTAGTGATGTGAAAGGGATGCTAAACTTGTATGAAGCTGCTCATCTCATGCTTCATGGGGAAGATATCCTAGAAGAAGCACTTACTTTCACTACTACCAACCTTACATCCATAATCACGGGTAATACTTCTTTAAGTTGCTTTCCTCTTCCACAAAAAGGAGCTAAGTGATGACACTTGAATCACACCTTCACTTTCTATATCTAATGGAATGAGGGCCGCATTTTCTAACAATTACTATCTTTAATATGTGAAATGTAGGTGGTGGAAGGATTTGGACTTGAATTCAAAGTTACCCTTTGCCAGAGATAGAGTGGTAGAATCCTATTTTTGGGCCTCGGGGGTTTACCCATTGATAATTCTTGTTCTTTTGTGTTGTAGAAGTTTATTAATAGGATTGTAATCTTCTTTTGGGGCATTGAACAAAGTTGTTACAGATTTGAGTCTTTTTTCCTTTGGGTTTGTGTGATACAATCCAACCTTAGGTGCCAAGGACTTCAAGGAGTGATTCCTAGACCTTCTATCTCATTTTACTATTCTAATCCTTTACCTCTACTTTCTATAACCATTTCCAACACAAAACTATCAATCTTGCAATTTTCTTTCAACCCAATCTCCCCCTTTTGACCTACGTAATAATTAAAATAAAAATCATATCGCAACTTTATTTTAAATAATATAAAACAATATTGCTAACACAAGTAAGGCATGTATAATCTGCTAAAAAATAATATAACAATTCATAATGTTAATCCCTGTAATTAGTAATGTCTTAGCATATATAATCAAAAGTTATTAGAAGGAACCAACACACACACCAAAAAAACCAAAGAAAGAAAGAAAGACTAATACATAAACAAAAGAAATGAATTAAGGGGACTTGAATTTATTTTATAAATTAAATTAAAAGGCTCCATTGCTTTAATCAATCTAAGACAAACAATATGGAATAATAAATAGCTAAAAAAATAAGTAAAGCATAATGAATAATAAACTAAAGATAGTTTTGAAAGACTACCTTACCTTGAGTTCTTGTAACTTTTGGCACTATGAGATGTGATATAGAAAGGAAGGATACTTATAATTAAAACTAATTAATTACAAAATCCTTTACATATTTCCCTGGATGTAGCCTGCTTATAAAAGTTATGTTATTAGTAACAAAGACTCTACTCAAAAAACAAATTAAAAAGAAATTAATAACCTAAAAGAAAGCTTAAAGAAGAAGAAGAAGGCCATCTGCTAAAATTAAAGTAAAATAAATTCAATTTACATAGTTGGTCTTCTCATTTTTATCTTGCACAAATTTGTTCCCCTGTGTAAAACTCCCTTTTAGTATTAGATTTTTGAGTTTAAATTTTATAAAATCTTTTTTTTTTTTTATGAAAAAAAACAAACAACGATTTATTACCATGAAAGAGCAGTGCACACTAACAGAGTACCAAGGGTACTCAAACAATTACAAACTAACAACAAGAAGACACCAAAAAGAAGATAAACCAACAAGAAAACAGCAGAAAACAATTAACATGATGAAAAAAATAAAAGTAAAAGACAAAAAAAAGAGTTACGACGATAATGTATTGATAATGGTAAAAGACCCACAAAGAAGAGATAATGGAGGGCAATAATGCATGAAAACCGAACCCATAAAACTCCTATGTATATTAGGATTTGACGCCATTTTTTGACGTTGTCACCCACCTCCTTTGGATGTTTTAGGGATGTGCTATAATGTGCAACATCTCCAAAATACACATACATCCCAAAATATCTAAGGGAAGCTAGGTGTCAGAAAAATAACGTTGGCACCCACCGTACATATAGCATTACTCATTGAAGAATGCCTTGATTTACACTATAAATACCTGTCCTTGGGTGCTCAAACTAAAGCCACACAGATTACATCAATTGTTGTTTTGGCTGTTTAGATTAGAATGCTTGGTCAAGTCTCAGTTTCTGCTCCTATCCTTACTATTACTGCTATGCAATCTTCTGGGAATGCAATTGGGCGGAAGTCTGCAAATTTTCACCCCAGCGTTTGGGGGGATTACTTCTCACACTATACTTTTGATCCTGTGGTATAGACATGTGTCTCTTTAGCTATATATATATATATATTATCTGTTTTTTTCTTTTCTTGTAATTCTACTTTAATTAGAATTGATCTTCATATCATAATATAATTAAAAGGAAACCCAAGAAGAGCAATTAATAAAAGGTAAATAAATATATTCTTGTCATTTTGAAGGATTACTTTGCTTACATACTTTAAACATTGATAAAAAAGGAAGCATGTCCGTAAGGTTATCAATTTATTCCCTTTTTTTTAATGACTTGTAGTCGGCTTTTCTTGTGTAGGAATCTGATAGCTGCACCCAAGAAGTTGAAACTCTGAAAGAAGAAGTGAGGAAGATTTTAAAGGCAGCCAAAAATCAGCCCTTGGAACAAATAAAATTGATTGATGCACTCCAACGCCTTGGTGTGGCGAACCACTTTGAAAAAGAGATCGAGGAAGCATTAAAACAACTCCATGATATCGCCTGTTCCTCTGTTTATAACCATGATGATCTCTATGCCACTGCTCTATTTTTCCGATTGCTTAGACAACAAGGATATAATGTTTCATGTGGTACAAAATGCCTTCTCCACATATTTATAAACATTTAATATATGGACCCTAGCAGAGGGACTAATGCGGAGGGTACTCCAAGAGCATCTTAGTCCATTAGATCAAAGTCGAATTATGTGTATTGGGTAGCTCTATGTTGATCTAAGAGACCAAGGTGTTTCATCTGTACACTTCTAAAGTTTACTTCAAGTCCTATCAGGATCCAAAAACATAAAGAAAAGTATGCTCTCATTGAGGGCAATTGAAAACGCTAACATGTAACTAATTAATGGGGTTTTGTGTTGAGATGCAGATGTTTTTGCCAAGTTCAAGAACGACAAAGGTGAGTTCAAATCAAACATAGTTAGTGATGTGAAAGGGATGCTAAGCTTGTATGAAGCTGCTCATCTCATGCTTCATGGGGAAGATATCCTAGAAGAAGCCCTTACTTTCACTACTACCAACCTTACATCCATAATCACGGGTAATACTTCTTTAAGTTGCTTTCCTCTTGGAAAACAAGTTCAATATTCACTGGAACAACCCCTCCATAAGGGCGTGCCTAGACTAGAGGCGAGGCATTATATCTCATTTTATCAAGAAGATGAAAAGTGGAGCAACTTAGTAAGAAAGCTTGCAATATTAGATTTTAACCTAGTACAATCCTTCCACAGAAAGGAGCTAAGTGATATTTCAAAGTATGACACTTGAATCACACCTTCACATTCTATATCTAATGGAATGAGGGACGCATTTTCTAACAATTACTATCTTTAATAAGTGAAATGTAGGTGGTGGAAGGATTTGGACTTGAATTCAAAGCTACCCTTTGCCAGAGATAGACTGGTAGAATCCTATTTTTGGGCCACGGGCGTTTATTTTGAACCTTCATACTCCATTGCAAGAGTGTTCAATACAAAAGTGATAGCCTTGACCGCAATAATTGATGACATATATGATGTCTATGGCACACTTGAAGAGCTGCAACTTTTTACTGATGCTATTCAAAGGTTTCTCCCATACACTACCTTTAATTTCCTTAACACACACACACACATATACATATTATACTGTCATTATTCTATTAATCAGCTTTTATTACTTCTAACTGATTCATGTCTAATTAGAAATTGGCAAATGTCTATATATACAAATATGACATAATTAATTAATAAACTTCAGGTGGGATGCTACAGCTATTGATAAACTTCCAGAATATATGAGAATATGTTACCAAGCATTGTTGTATGTTTATGACGAAATGGAAGAAAAGCTAAGAAAAGAAGGAACTTCTTATCAAATGTGTTATTCCAAAGAAGCGGTAAGAATTTCCCATATATATGAATTCAATCATCATAGATGCTTACTTACATAATTAATGCAAATTGCCCGATCAGACAATTTCTTTTATTTTCTTATAATTACAGATGAAAGATTTAGTTCGAGCTTATTTAGTTGAGGCAAAATGGTTGAACCAAGGATATGTACCAAAACTTGAAGAGTATATACAAAATGCATTACCCTCTTCGGCATACTACATGCTCTCTATCACATGTTTTGTTGGTATGGGAAAGATGATATCAAAGGAGGCTTTTGAATGGATGAAAAATGTGCCTAAGCCTGTTAAATCTTCTGCTTTTATCGGACGTCTCATGAATGATTTGGTATCCCATAAGGTATAAATAAATCATTTAATTATCTAAAGATATAACCTATGTACCCATATAAATTTAAGTTCTCTTAGAATCAATTTACTTATTTTGCCTCAATTTTCGAAGTTTGAACAAGAAAGAGAACACGTTGCTTCAGCTGTTGAGTGTTACATGGAGGAATACGGTGGCACGGAGGAAGAAGCATGTGATGAACTTAAGAAGATGATAGAGGAAGCATGGAAGGATATAAATGAAGGGTGCTTCACACGCGGAAGCGATGTTGCTCCAGTGCCTTTACTTATGCGTTTTATTAATCTTACTCGCATGCTCTACGTCATATACAAATATGAAGACACTTTTACTCATTCTGGTACAAGACTGAAAGAATGGGTCGCATTGTTGTTCGTAGATCCTGTAGTTCCATGACCATAATAGTGAGGTGTGTGTATATATATTTTAGAAATAAAGAAATGCGAGATTTCTTGTGTCAGTGTACTATGTCTTCCTGGATGCCTCTCTGTGGCTTTTTCCTGTGATTCTATGGCTTTATGTAACACCTTGAGAAATTAAACCTAAATCTCATATATATATATATATATATATATATATATATATATATATATATATATATATATATATATATGTCTGTGTGTGTGTAGTCGTAGCATATTTTTCATGTATAAAAGGTTGATAGGTGTGTTAACTCAAAATTGGCATGTTAAAAATGGTTGGTTATATCATAAATGAGCGCAGAGTGTGCCTTTACATAGATTTTGAGATATTATACATGTATGTTTCGTGCTCATTTGTTTTTATAACTGATGGCGAAACGAAAGGAAACAGAAAAAAAAAACTGGATTTCCAACCTAGTCGATTGGATTTCCTATGTGGGCCCCACCTGCAGATGAGGCAGTAGAGAATCAATCTAGATCGATATTTGGGCAATTTTCGACTTATTTTTCACTATTTTTATCAAAGAAATGCAGAGAACGAAGGAGAAAGGGGGAAATCACAAGTTCTAGATCAAATCAACATTTCGATAAGTGGGTTTTACCTAATTTCTTTGTGAAATTGCTATTGGAGTCATGTGTGACGTTTCCCATAGAGTAGATTTTGTTATTGGTGCTGTTTCTGGCATTTCCTCGCATGAGTGACTGTGACTCAGCACTCATGGACATTGGTGTTGCCCTAGTTAGGTATAAGAACCAGGAATGATTGAATTGATTTGTGTAAATTGAGGTCGATGCACTTCTCATAGATGCATAATGAGGAAGCAGACTCGTTCATTTACTTAGAAGGATGGAGATGACTATTGTTTTCAAATGATATTGCATATTTCGAAAATGAATGCATTGAATGATTATAGGGTAGAGCAAGTACTATATTATTTAATCACTGCATATGATTTTTAAAATTGTTTTATTTTAACATGTTTTATATAAATGAGTATATGATTTCATAGTTAGAAATATTCATTGAGCTTGTGGTTGCTTGTGTTTTCTTCTCAAATATTACAGGTAAAGATAATAAAGGATAGGGTAAGGCACATGAGGAGTAGCAGACGGTTTTCTTTCATTTGATGTATGTGGTTCTTTGTGAAGATACAAACTTTTGTATTTTGATAAATGTGTATATTCATCACATCTTATTGTATATATATTATCACCTAGATGGATATGGTTGTCGGTTATGAAACTTAGATATAGAGTTATGGAATTTTGATCATGTAAATATCTTGGTATGGATTATGGATTTGATAGATAATTATATCAGGTTTTGTTTAGGAATATGATGCCGATGATATATGATGGATTATATAGGTTGAGATTTTGTATAGGTTAGGCTAGTAGGATGTCATATACGTTTACGTAAGGCGTATGTGGTATTCTGTGCTGGTAGAGACGTCACTCTACGAAAGGGGTTGTGACTCTTTAAGTTAAAATAGATGTGATTTTATATTAATAGCTAGGTTAACTTTCTCTTGAAACTTATGAACTCGTTGTTTAGTTTAGTGATGGAAACTACATTTGACTTTATTTTAAGCAATTGTTGCTTTTTAAAAATGTTTGGTAAATAAAACTTCTTTTTAATAGAAGCGTGTTTTTAGTAATGACTGGTATCTCGTTTGGTTGGGCATCTACCCCCCTCCCCCCATGGTAGGAGGTTCAAATCTCCTTAGCCTCGTAAGAGGTAAGGAGTGTTGTGTACACAGCGGAAGCAGAAGCCAAATATCAAATGTACAAACCTAAACGATCCAAACAAATGCAAAAAACAAAAGACAAAAGATAAGAATAGAAAGAGTTACGTGATTCGGTGAATATACATCTACGTCCACAGAAGATGAGAATCAATCCACTAACAACCTATGCAAAGGTCTAATTCCAAGTGGCCTCAAACTCGCAAAGTGCTCCCAGACAATTCTCAAATTCTCACACACACTATCACACACCCCCCAATGATGGTTTATATAATAATAGGTGTTAGGATAATTAGTTTCCAATACAAAATATATAGGAAAGTTTCCAATTTAGACTAGGAAACTTAATAGGCTAAGAAACTAATATATATAACAAGCTTAATGATCTTTCCGTAACTTTGTCGTTCCATTAGGCTTTCTTTAGTCTCAAGCAAGAAGAAGTAGACGAAGAGTGTCATGATAGCAACAAAACCAATAAAGTAAAACAATCTAAACTTCATAATGCAAAGCATGTACTTCAAAAAGATTCCAGAAATGAAGTATGTGGAGTACAATACATAAAAAACTTTTTCTATTAAAAATGCATAGTCCTGAGTAAAATACCTAGGCTATAATTATGATTAGTGGACATATATACTAGTATACATCTCAACTCCTAATATGATTAAACGTCCACAAAAAAGTTTATACCACAAATAGCAATTTAGGCTTTAATTAAAATGCTAACTATGACACTACATTAATTGTAGCACCCGTGCCTTTAGGTGACGTCATTTTTGACCCAAAGTGTACCATCAGAGTACCTGTATGCGTATTCATATACGTATGTATATATGTATTTTGATGCTCGAAGCACGTAAGTTCGAGTGTCTTTGCATGATTTTAGGTCATAAAGAGTGCGCATGAAGCTTCGGAACCATCGGAGATCCGTTCAATGTCAAAACATGTCGAGAACGGTGTTTTGGATCCAGTGGAGCTCTCCCCATGGAGGAAGAGATTTCTATCACAAGTTACATCAATGCTTTGATCTCCTAGATTCGTAGTCCGATTGAGCTTAAATTTTTTCAGCTCATTTTTATATGATAGATATTCATTGCGAACGGTGAAGATCTTGATCGTAGTTACCTACTGTGAGTTATAAGACTCCAAACACGGATTTTCTTACGCAGTTTTGCATTTTTAAAACCTATATAGCTAGGGTGTCGGGTGTACCAACGGAGGGTATACTCGAAGGTTCTCATGTCGGTCATGACGTCACGTAGAGTGGGTCGTGACATTAATAAAACCTTTATAGCTACAACAACCTAACTAAATGGAAAGATCAAACGATTCTATAAAAAGCAATGTGTAATTATTTAAGATAGTTACACTTGTCGAAATGTAGTTATATATCTTTAGTTTGTTATTTTATTAAAATTTGTTCCAATGATTGAGAAAGCAACATAATAGAATTAATAATTATTGGTTGAATTTGAGGTCAATTCTATATGCTCTTCACCATTGTCTTTGCCTCTGGCTCTTGGAAGCTCTTTTGGGTGAGGACAAATTTTAGAAAAAGAAAAAATATTTAATTTGGATCAACAAATTAAGATTATGTCGTATTAGCGATTTGATGAAAATGAAAGAAAAATTTTATTAAAATTTATTAGGTCAGTTGCAAAATATTTAAAAAAATAAAATAAAAATAAAGTGAAAAACAAGCATGGTAAAAAAGAAGTAGAACAAGCATGGTAAAAAAGAAGTAGAGGCAAATTGGAGATAACATAATTAAACAAGTACAATAAAGGCTTTTTTATGTGTAACTTAAAAACAACAATCTATTAAAAATCCTACAAAGATAATAGAAATAGAGAAGACTTAAAAATAACAAGAATAAAAATAACTAAAAGACATATAAGGTTGGCTTAACTCTTTGATAAAACGAGCGCAGAAGTTGATTCATGGGAAAAAAAAAAGGTTAAGTTAAATTGAGAGTCCTTTTCCTTAGCAAAAACTTCTCTAAAATGGCAACAAGTACAGATTCCCTTTAGTACTAAAAGCCAAGAGAGGAAGAAGCCAAAGGCTCACCACATGGGATGATCCCCGCAGAGCAAGAAAAGCTGAGGTGATAAGTGATGGAATTGGTTCAAAGGGAGCTTATTAGCACGTACAAGCACGAGCCCTTATCTTGTACCTACCTACATTAATAATGCCTAAGAGGGATGATCACCGGGAAGATATGCATTGTTTATAGTCAAGCCATCAACAAAAAAAAAAAAACAATGAAATACAAATTTATGACTTTCAAGATGGATCAAGCTGTAGGTGTAGCTTTAAGGGGAGTGCCAAAGAGCATTTGAAAGCCTCAAGCAAGCTGATATAAACAAGAGACCCCTAAATTGCACCAAGAATCTTATTTGTTGTCGTCAATCAACAAATTAAAATGTGTATTTCGTGCAAATGCATTGCTCCAAGAGGCAAATTTACCTAGTATAATATATGTATGGTAGTAACTAATTAATCAATTTCCTTCTCAAAATGGGAAAAGAAAACACTACTTCTTAATAAAAGTTCCATAATTGAAAAAGTAAAATATATAAATAATTGAAAAAGTAAAATATATGTAATATATATATACTAGTGAATGAGCATGTGCATTGCACGTGATTTAAAAAAAAAAAGGCAATATAAAGAAAAAATGTTAAAAGTGTAAAAAAGGAAAAAAGAAATAGAAATGTAAAAGTGTAAACCGATGTAATCGGTTTGGTTTTTTCATAGTTCGGTTCGATTTTCGATTTTGGATTTTAAAAAATAGATCGGTTCGGTTCGGGTTTTGGTTTACGCAATAGAAAATCGAAATTAACCCGAACCGAACAGAAAAAAAGGGTAATATGGTCGATTCTCCTATTACCTTAACGATTTGAACCCTAGAAGAAAAAAACCGCCATTATTATTGAATATAATAATGTATTTTTTTAAAATTTTAATGATAGAATTATATATTATATTTTTGGAAGGATTGAATGTGTTTTGAAAAGGTAAAATAATGTTAACTATAAAATTTATAGTTGTAAAATTGAAGTACGTAACCCGATCAATCCAAACTGAACTAGTTCGGTTCAAATCGGTTTGATTTGAAGAGTGGTTTGGTTTCGATTTCAAAAAAATAAAACCAATTCAAGTTCGGTTCAGTTTCAGTTTTTGGTGAAAACTGAACCGAACCGAACCGAATTTTGCACACCCTATCAAAAAGTAATGGTTAATAAAATCAACTATGAAAAAATTAATAAATTATGCTATGTAAGCTAATTGGATTTGCCAATATTCTTCTTCTCACCTAATTCGAACCATTAGAAAAGATAAATAAATTGGAGAGAATTTTCTGCTGCCATGCTTTTGGGAATCAAGAGAATTTTCATTTTTAGATCTATTGCGATTATTATCTCCATCAGCATTGACATTTTCACTAAAAGCTTTGCAACAGACAACACAAGTGTCCATTCTAATGTAGGGCGGAGGAAGGAAATATTAAATACTTGGCTAAGGCCTCTGTGATGCCTTCATCAAATGGGAATCAATAAATGTCACATCCCTCCCTGACGCACCTAAACATGCGGGACACTCACAGGCGGGGTGCGAATGCATTATAACAGTTACTGAGTGCGCAGATACACAATTCAAGTACAAGTCTGTTTTTATTAAATACAAAAATATATTTTGCACAAAATGTAGGCGGTCTTAGAATCGCCAATAATGAGGAAACATCCTCTAAAAAATCTCCTTATTTAATTGAACAATTAAGTAAAGGGTAAAAAACAGAGGGCCCAAAATACCTTCACCCAATCCACCCTAGACTCTTGAAAATGGTTAGCAACGGGAGTGAGCTATTGCCCAGTGGGTAAAATAATTCGTGAATATGACAATTAATAAAGAAGACTTCATAATTAGACATCACATATACACAACATAACATCATAAACAGTACCACGTGGCTTAAAAAGAATGTATGCATAACACCGTCTTGTAATGGCTCTGTGACCGTTCGTCGCCCTAGGTTCACGTACAAATGTCCATCAGGTAATCCTAGGTTCACATTGTACGTCCATCTCTAGGGGAAATATCAATAACAGTGGGCACAATTGCCCCAGTAAATACATCACAGATCACAGACCACTTACATCCATAGGTGGTTCTTATTTCATGTATGATGACTAATATTAGACAAGATTTGTCAACGTCTGGTGATGCTTATCAGGGTCGGCATCACCACGTGCGTTGTTAGGATGTCCAATATCACTTATACAAGCAGATAGCTTTCAAATGGACCAACCAGACTAGTCTCCAGGTTGAGAGGTGGGAACACCAGGTCCCGCTTAAATGCCAAGTCTTCTAAAGCAGTAAGTTGCCTCCCGTTCACTATTCAAAGTTACTGAGGACAAGACTAAGTCTGGCTAAGTCAAATTAACCACTAATAGTTTAATACGTGAACTTCAAATATTAAGGCATAACTATGACATATATAAACATTATACGTAATAATGCAGTGTAAATGAATAATAGACATAATAATAAATGAATGGAAATTTTATAAAAAGTCATAAGACACGCAAACCTACGTTTCGCTCTCACCTTCAAATTGATCACTTAATGTTCCGCGCTCTTTGTTGAGTTGCGGCTCCGCACCGTACTAGTGGAGAGTTTCTAAAAAAGGGAGAGAGAGTCTCCAAAAGAGGGAGAGAGAGAGAGAGAGAGTAAGGAGGAGTGGTGTGAGAAATGAGGGGGGAAGGAGCCCTATTTTATAGAAAAGAGGGGCGCCCAAACGTTCGGGAACCACTCGATTTTTTATTTTTTTATTTTTTTTGTGTAAACTAGGGGTATTACACTCTACCCCGTGAAAATAATTGCACCCTCAAAATTTCAGTCCATGTAGTCATGATTGTTATCTTCGTGAGATTCACTGCCTTGGTCGTCTTCCATTAGATCGGGGTATTGCTGGTAAGGTCCCTGAATTATACTCTAGCTAGTGGAATCCTCGACATCATCAAATAATAGAGAGCAAATAGAATCGGAATCCTCCACAGAAGGTTCCAACATTTGCCTGACTGATGGTGGTGTAGGGCAGTGAAAGTTGTTGCATTTCAGGGGAGGCAGATTGAGTGGTGAAATGCTTTTATGTGCAGTTGCCCGAATTCGGCCGCTTGGTAGTTTTGTTAGGAGATCCTGCCAGGATGAGGGGCCTGCATTGTTTCGGGCAATTTCATCACGATTCGTAGTCGCTGAGGCGAGGGAGTTGGTGATGTATAAAAGTTGTGGGTTGCTTCTGGACTTGAAGGGCTCTCCCGCGGTTGCCAAGCAGGCCATAGTGTATATGGTTCTTTACTCCTGTCTGTGCTATCAGTAGACATCTGCATTTTGTGTAATGATGATTAGATGTTGACACAATTATAATTGTACAAGAAAAATTTTATTGATAAGTGAAAAATACAATATATTACAACATCAATTATTATTGGAACAATTTGGGGTTGCAAAATTGCACGTAGTGATACCGGCCCTGATAAGGACCACTAGACATTGCTAAATCCTGTCTAAATGTTAAGTAAAGACCGGACCAGTTCATGCATTGGCATCATACATAGCGCCACCTAGGGACGTATGCGGTTTATGATTCATAGAATAGTTAGAAGCGATGCTCGCTATTCATTATATTTCTCTGGAGAAGGACATACAATGAGAGCCTGGCTACTCCTGGGGAGGGATATCTGTATGTGAATCCAGAGCGTCGTTCCTAAGAAGGGACGTACAATGAGAACCCGGCTACTCCTGGGGAGGGACATCTGTACGTGAACTCAGGCGATGTACAGTCATCAAACCAATACGAGACGATGTCATGCATACATACATATTGAATTGATTATGATGCTCTGATGGGTATTTAAGATATTTGATTATGAAGTTTGCTTTATTAATTGTTATATTCACGAACTATTTTACCCACTGAGAGTGTAGCTCACCCCGTTGTTATCCAATTTTTCACAGGAGATTAGGGTGGACTGGGTTCAGGTTTTAGGGCCCCCATTTTGTATGCTTTGTATTATTCATTGGGGATTTTTGGGAGAATGTTCCCTTAACTATTTCATGTACAAATATATTCTGAAATTAATGAAATCAGACTTGTACTTAATCGTGTTTCCGCGCACTCAGTTATTGTTAAAATGCATTCGCGCCCCGTTCGTGAGTGTCCCGCCGTTTAGGCACGTTCGGGCGGGGTGTCACACTTCTCTTCTGTCAAACTAGCCTTACTGTTTGATAAACGTTGAGGCGGTGCACCATCACACTGGTCGGTACGCCGGGCATATCCTCGTGTGACCAGGCAAAAACGTCTTTGTGATCCCGCAGCACGTCGACCAACTGCTTGGTAACTTTTGAGCTTAGCAACGTTCCGACCTTTACAGTCTTAGTTGGGTCATCGGCGATCTGTACTTCTGACCAATCTCCCTGTTCCTCTAATCTAGTTGTCATTTCTAGCGGATCGAGGCCCGAGCTAATCGAAATTTCGGTCTGCATCAGGTGCTCTTTTGTGATCCTGGGGAAGTCTGTAGTTGTAACTTTCTTCTTCATCGTCGTCGCATAACAATCTCTAGACTCTACCTAGTTACCCCGTACGACACTGACTCCTCGCTCCGCTGGGAACTTAAGTGTCAAATGATAGGTTGACACCACAGCTCGGAGGTTATTGAGGAGGGGTCGTCTAATAATGGCATTGCACGCAGTAGGACATTTTACTACTAGGAAATTGGCCATGACAGTTATTTTGTGCTAGGCATCTCCTGCTGTGATTGGTAAGGTGATCTTTCCCTCGGGCATAACTCCGTCTCCTGTGAATCCGATCAGAGGCACATTCACCGAGCTGAGTTGCTTCTTCTTGAATCCTAACTTCTCGAAGGCTGACCTGTAGAAAATGTCGATCGAGCTGCCATTTTCAACCAACATTCGATGTACTGTGCAATTGGCCACTGTCATCGCAACTACTAGGGCATCGGAGTGAGGTCGGAGGATATCCCAGGCTTCTTCCTCTGTGAACGTGATCTCAAAATCCACACACTTCTGCTTCTCAGGTCGGTAGCCCAAGTTCATCACTTCAGACCGGGCTTCTCGGACATATGCTTTCAGGGTTATGTTGAAGGTACCAACCTGGTCACCTCTGAAGATAGTTCAAATTTTCCGAACTGCTTCAACTCTATCCTGCTCTGGAACTAGACCTCTTCTCTGCTCGGAGTCTTTGACAAACTCCCTCAGGTGGCCATTACGAATAAGGGTCTTAATTTCTTCCTTCAGATCATAGCACTGGTCAGTGTTATGACCGTGGTCTTGGTGATACCTGCAATATTTCTTCCTATCACTTTGCTTTGCTGCCCTTTGTATCTTTTTCGGCCACCGGACATAGTCTTTGTTCTGGATCTCCATGAGGATCTATTCCCGAGATAAGTTCAGGGGTGTGTATATAGAGTGAACAGCCTAGGGTACCTTGTTGCTCCTTTGATCCTGTCGGTCATAGTTCGTATAGTTCGACTTCTTCCCACCCCGGTGGTCTTCTTTGGGTTTCTCAATTTCCTCTCTCTTTCTCTTTGCCTCCTTCTTTAAGCTTTTCTGGAAGTCTTCTTCTCCCCGCTTTGTTCATCTGCATTAACGAACTTCTCAGCTAGATGAAGTACCTCCTTATAGGTGTGAGGCTTCTTCTTTCCAAGAGAGTAGTGGAATCTTCCTACCCTCAGTCCTATTATGAAGGTCGTTACTACGGTCTTGTCATCATAGTCATCCACCAAGGCTCTTTCCGCGTCGAACCGCTCCAGATAGTTGTTTAAGCTCTCACCTGGCTTCTGCTTGATGGCGAGTAGGTTGTTTACCGGCTTGATTCTCTCCTTCCGGCTAGCAAAGTGGTCGATGAACTCGAGTGCCAAGTGGTCGAACGAGTAAATGGAGCCGATTTTCAGGTTGGTGTACCATTTCTGAGTTGGTCCACCAAAAATGATTTTGAAGCCTTTACACATGGTGGCATCATCGTAACCTTTAAACTTCATCCAGCCCTTATACTTGTTGATCTGATGTCGGGGGTCTCCTTCTCCTTCTCCTTCATACTCTTTCACCTCCACTGTTTTAACGTTCCTGGGCAGCGGGGTCTGGAGAATCTCGTTGACGAATGGGGATGGAAGCTCTTTATATTCCTGATAGTGTTTCGGGGAATTTTCTCTGCTGGATCTAATCAATTCAGCATGTCCAGACTTAGAGGTCTTTCTGGACTCTGATCTGACCCGGCTAGTTGCACTAGTTTGCCTTGAACGTGCCGATTTGGCAGAAGTTTTTGTGGCATCAACCCTCTTCTTAGGTACTGACTTGGATAGGGCTTCCCTCGTCTTATCTGCCTTGGTTGGTACCAACCTTGGATGGGAGGATGTCGAGCTGCGACTCTTTTTGGCATCCAAAGAATGACGTAAGCCCCCGGCCAAGAGAAACTTATGGTGGGAACTAGGTATGGGCTTGACCCGGATTGGCCGTCGCTTTGAGCTCGTGTTTCCTTCCTCTTTTCGAAGTTAGGAGTCAGATGAAGGTAGGAATGGAAGCATCTCCTTCATCATCTGCTGTTGCTCGAGAATGACTCGGGACATTTTCTCAACATTTTTCTCGATTGCATTCATTCGGGACTTTTGAGCAGAACCTTTCTCCTTTGGCTTGGGAGGTCTTCCACTTTTAGCCTTAGGTATTTCCGAGGTTGCAGCTGGTTCCAGTTCAATCAGAATTTCTGCTTCTTGACTCATGGCTACAGAGCTAAACTTGACTCAGAATGTCGTCCCCACAGACGACGCCAAATGTTGATGCAAGATTTGACCAATACCAAATAATAATAGATTAGAGGGGACGTGCTGAGCTGGAATGTGGTTCGGTTCTGAGACCTACGTCCACGGGTAGAGTGTAAAATCTTCACTATAAACTTAAGATTACAACTTCTCTCTTTTCTTTCAAGGAGAGAACAATGAGACTATCTCTCTTTTAAAAACTCAAATATACTTATGATCAATCAGATTTGAATGAATTGAACTGAAATCTGAGCCTCTATTTATAGTTGAAACTTATGAATAAAATATTATTTTTTATAATATTTTATTATTTTTTATCACAAGTTAAATAGTAACTTATTGGCTTCTTCTTCACCTCACATGTTGAATAGTATTTTCTTTTTGTCTTCCTCTTCTAGTCATGGGTGTAACAATTGTTTATTCAATATATTGTCTTTTATTTCCTACAATTATTCAATCTACCTTTTATTTCAAATTTTGTATATACACGGATACACGATCACGCCAAATAATGGAGATTCCAAAAATGGGTTCATCCGTTTTCATCACGCATCTCATGATAATAAACATGTGCAAATGTTAACATTTTCTTTTATTAATTTTTTTCTCGGTTTGAACTTGGCTATACTGAAGAAGAATCATAAGACAATATTTTCCATTACTTTACAGTAAAATAAAAACACTTCTCTCTTAATTCTTTTGGGGTTATGGTTGCCTGAGTTTTTTTGACTTTGGTTTGAGAGAGCTTAGATAATCGGGTATAGAAAATCATGAAATAAGAAAGACTTTTACATTTTTTTTTCCAGAAATTCTTGCTCCTGTTGAAGGTTGACAATATTACTGCTAGTATGGAGGTTCAATTATATATTGTTTTAGATATCAAAAGTGTGACGCCCCGAAAATTATTTCATGTAGCCCATAACCCAATTGCACTTTGCCCAAACTCTATGCGCTGCCTTGATATGTTTGGTGTTTGTTTGATGGTTGTTTAAGGTTTGTATAGTTGATGCTTGATAATGTATATAAATATGTGTATCATAAATTGTATATGGGTCATGTTAAATTAAATTATAATGCATATGTTATTATTTATGCATGGGCCCATTAAACCATGAATTGATATGAGTTAGGATTGATTGAATAAAAGGATAAATGAGAATGAAAATTTGGTGTATTAAATGGATTGGACATTTAAAATACGTGGAAGCATAAGATTAGTTAAAGTACATGTGGTTGGTATGGGTAGTATGAGACCAACACATGTGAAGGTTGGTGCATGAAAGTGGACAAGTGTCCCATGCCCACTTCTTTTCTTCAAGGAATTGCTAGAATGAGTGGAGGGAATCAAGGAGAGAATCAACGAGGGAATCAAGGAGAGAATCAAGGAGGGAATCAAGGAAGTGCTAGAAAGAGGTGAGTGGAGAGAAAGGAAAAAAAGAAGAGAAAGGAAAGAAGAGAAAGAAGGAGGGAGTTGCAGGAGGAAGATCTCTGCGACGTTTTCATCAAAGAGCTGGATCTTTGGGATATATGGTCAGATTGAGCTCAAAATTTGTCAGCACATTCGTAGCTTATGGTTATTCATTCTGGTCTGTGGAGATCTTAATCAGAGGTTTCGTCTAAGAGATCTAACCTCTCAACAAAGCAAGTTGGAAAGTCTGGATTTCTCGCGCTGTTTTGCTAAAACTTCTAGATCTCCTTAATCTACCGTTGGATGGATATAAAATTTGGGTATGTAGTTTATAACTTATATTTCTGTATTCTGAACGGTGGAGAGGTTTATCCATTTAGTATTTTGTGTGATATAGTCATCTGAGTCTGAGTATTTGCAACAGGAAAGGAGAAATTGTCTGATTAGAGACTTGTTCATCAAAGATACTTATCTTTTCGGTCCACCGTTGGATTGGGCTGATATTTGGACAGAAGGTTTGTTTCTTCACATAATTCAATATGTACGGTTGATTTTGTCATTACATATTTCTGTTGGTAGATTGATACATCTGAACAGAATATTAAATGAAGAATTGGTAGGGTTGCTTGTATTAGACCTAAATTTAGAATATGAACTTAGACCTTTCCAAATAGCTTGCATGTCAACTATGTTGACCTAGTTGTCATTGTTGATGAACCCATGATGCAAAATCAGTGATATACATGGCTGAACATGGTGACCTAGTGTAAATCGACAATATGGCCTAAGTATGGAAAATTTCATATTTTAGGGTTTTTGATGCTTTTGGCCTAGAATCATTGAATTGATGCAACTTATGTTTAATTAAGCATGATTAGGGTTGATTATGCTACTGATTTGGTGGTTGTGACAATATCATGGATTAGGCCTACTTGTGATCAATTGACCCAATTTGGGCATGTTTATGCCTAAGAAATTGAAAATCAGTATTTTTGATTAATAGAATGGTTTATGAATGAGAACTATGCATTAGAGGCCTAAGTCATGTGATTTGAGTTGAATGATGGGATTTAATGGGATTTAGGCCTATTGTTTATATGTGGGTTGATTTAGGGTTGATGTGTAATGTCTATGTGATTGAGCATAAAAATTGATGTATGGTAGGATATTGATGTATGTTTCAGGATCTTGATTGGGTTGATTCGGTTTGGTGGTCGTGTGTGGTTAAATACTCTCGCGAGGCTTGGTTGTGAGTAGACTTCATTTATGATTATATCTTTTATGTCATCATATCACTTATATATTGTATGTTGGAAACATGAATGTGTTCTAATGTTTTGAATGATGCATTGATTTGAGAAAACCTTATGACTTTGGTTGGGCCCATCTATCTGGCTAATAGGGGGACTTAACCTTGTCATAGGAGGGTTTTAGGAAAGGAAATGATTGGGGTCAACGGTACGGTGAAATAGACGTGCACTAGTAACCCCAAATAAACACGATTGGAATCAACGGTACGGTGAAATAGACGTGCACTAGTAACCCAATGCATGTGGAATGTGGATCCAAATTGATAAGCTTTTACTTGCATCGAACTTATTATAAATGTTTGATATCTATATGTTATGAGCTTTTAATCATGCTACACATTGACATGCATACATGATATTTATTGATGAGTATTGATAGCATATTTGAATTCTATTCACTGGGCACCGTTGGCTCACCCTCATTTTCCTCTTTCAGGTCCTTCTATCCCAAATAAGGGCAAAGGAGTAGTTATATCTTGAGGGCCTTGCCTGCGAGAGAATCCAAAGCCTCGATGTGAGTTGAGAGGCATTTTGATTGAACTGTGTTTTAAATTATGAAGTGTTGTATTTTGGATTATGTAATTATAACACTTACCACATTGTAGTAGGGGTGAGTTGAGACTTGTTAGATAGACCATGTGGGCATATGACGGTTTTTATTTGTATGTCAATTTTAATGGACTGTAGGGATTATGATTTTATTTATGGTTCATTTTTATGGATTATCTCTTGTCTTTGATGACTAATACGTTAGGTAGTTTTGTTTAGTACCTTTTAATATTATGTCGTTGTTTGAGATAAGGCTCGTAGGGTCTCAACTACCTCACGGGAGTTGAGGAGTGGTCGGAGATGCCTACGCCGGGCGTCCCGCCCCGGCATTCCGCACGCCATTCCTTGTGGGGTTGGTGGTCCGAGGTCGCCACAAAAAGTTTGCAACACATCAAATCAATGCAAATGTTTTTCTTTCGTAGTGATTTTGTCACGATCCACAAGCTATGACGTCATGACCGGCACGGAACACCGTGTATATCCTCCTTCGACATACTCAACATCCCGATAAGCCTTCTAATACACACCATAATCCCAAATACACAACAACAAACACACGGACATACATAAAATCATCATTATAAAACATACCCAAAATGACAACTAGAAAATTTTTTTCCAAGTCCATAGTGTTCAAAAGTACAAAATATATTTAACCATAAGTACAAACTCATCTAAATGTTAAGTATAAGCATTAGGTGTTACATAGTACAATTTATCAAAATAAATTCCAAAATGTACTAAACACCTACGTCAACAAAAGTACAGGAATGCTTCGCAACTAAGCTTTCCCCTACCCCTTCCCCTTCTCTTTCCTATCCGATCCTAAAAAGATAAGGATGAGGGTGAGCTACAGCAAGCTCAATAAATGTTCTATACAAGTGGCAACTTATATATGCATTTAATTAAAACATTGCAAGATTATTAAAATCATTTAAATAACATGGGTATAAGCAAGATTACATACATGTCAATATAATGTATCACGTCATAAACAAGACAATGCATACCATTTTATAAACATGCATATGCAACCTAAACACCTCTTGAGTAAAAATCAATACAAGGGTCGTGTGTGCCCAAAACTCATGCCCGATCGACTTCTTACCTATATCTATTAGGAATTCCAATGAGTCGAGCATGTCACGGGGATCAATCCTTTCTCGGAGATCCCGTCTGCACCTATCATTGAAACCCTCTGCAAGGTCCACAATTTAGGATTCTCGGTCGGACTAATGGGATTTCATAAGAATCCCAAGCTTAGGGAATGCAACATAACTCAATTGTTTTCCCAACTGACTATGCTCAAATACAGTTCATGAATTCAATAAATCATGCATACTACATTAGATAAGCATTTAAAATATTTTATACTACAATGCCACATATAGAATTCACAAGTAAAGGAACACTCACAACTTGATTGGCTAGACCTAGCCAACCCAATTTTCAATTCCAAAAAGCACTAGGATGTCACAATCACCCAATGCAACTCAATCCCCAATTGGCTTATTTGGTTAACTTAGATCATCCACAAATCCTGAAACATACATGGTTTTTGCAAAACTAAAAATCAGTCCAAGTATGCTAACCAATCATGTTTAAACCCAAATCAAATGCCAATTAAGATTCTAAAATGGTCCTACAAATGAGCCAATCTCATATTGCCCAATTTAACCATTTAATACTCAATTAACCCACATTTAGCCCAATTGAATGCAATAGGTTGATCTAACCATTATAATACATGACATTCAATCATAAATAGGGTTAATTAAACTAATTTCAGGTCAATGTGACCAATTGATATCAGTTAGGTCAAAATTCTCAAATCACATGCACTTTCCCAAATTACAAGGCCTAGGCCAAAATTGCACTACACCTAGGGTTTCCAGCCATCAAGATCAGTAAATTGGACCACCATAACACCACATTTACCCATCTATTCATCATACGTTACATGCAAATTCAATGGCAAATCCTAAGTCCAAAAATCCTAGTTTAGGTCAATACACATAACTACTCCAATTTCTTGCTAAAAATTGGGGTTTTTACCTTCAATGAGTTTCCAATGGCCTCTAATCAAACATATATGACATGCAAACCCTAACTCCAAGATGTGTTCTTCCAAAACCCTCCACAAATTTCGGGATTCATGGGTGGAAACACACCATTTGGGTTCTAGGCTAGGGAAGACCATTAGCATCATAACACAAGCATAAAATAGCCTAAACATGTAAACCCTAGGTCAAGAACCCACCAAATTCGAGATTCATACAAACCCTAGGTCAAAAGAAAGCTTGCAAACATATATGAAAGAGATGGAAGGAAGAAAATGGGGAAGAATGGTATACCTTAAAGGGATTTTTCAGCAAAAATCATCAAAACCCTAGCTTCCCTCTCCATTTCTCTTCTCCACCTCTTTTCCCCTTCTTTTTTAAATAAAAAACGTGCAAATGAACCAAAAATGGGTGTTGGATGCTTAAATACACGAGTTTGGGTCCACATAGAAAAGTCATTTTTTGCACTTTACCCAGTTGAAACGCGTTTTAGGAATTTTTTTGGCGTGGAAGCCTCTCGGACAGGGTGAAACGTGTTTCAGGTTTTCCAAATTTTCAGATTTTTCATCGTACCGCTATTCGGCCGATACATATCAGAATTTTGCGTATAACCAATCAATTTCTATGTAAAAACACGTTCCAGACTCATTTTTAATATCCTTACACCCATTCGGGCACAAGACATGAACCAACGGAATCAAAACACGTACAAATACACACACATTCGCGTATCCGAGTACTCTACAGGTCAAGATGACATCATCTTAAGGTACGGGCGTTCTAGATTTAGCTAAATTCCAATTGGTCATCATTTGATAAGATGGCCAAATGGATTTAACGTCTTTTTTTTATATATATCTTTGATATTTGAATCATATGTCAAATTGTTAATCATTCTAATATCAATTTTGTTTTTACTCCAAAGTTCAGTTTAATTTTTTTTTCTTTATTTCTTCATTACGACACAGTCATGATGTATGTATATATTTATCTTTTTAATTTTTGATTTTGATGAGTTATCGTTTTTTACTTCACAATAAAATATAGGAAATAATTTATTTAAAAAAGGTATGTACACTTATATTTACAAAACAATATTATATATATAAAATTACATTTTGTAAAATTATATTATATTATATTTTTTATTTAACTATGATTTAGGAGAAATTGTGTTGAATAAAAAAAAAGATTGAATCATTGAAGTATTTTGTATTTTGATGCACCAGGAAAATATAAACCACTAAAGAATATGAATTAAACAAAATGGTTCGAGGTAACAAAAAAAAAAAAAAAAACAAATTGGGTGAGGTTTAGATTCAATTGTTGACGCTTATCAAATAAGTGAAGAAATTATGTTGAATTAACAAATAAAAAGTTGGGAAACAACTTCAATTGTTATTGCTCATCGAATAAGTAGAGAAATTATGTTAAATGTAAAAAAATAAAAATGAGATGCAGAGTCATAATGGGCTTTATAAATTAAATATAACTAAGTGGTTGAGAAATTTTTCCTCACCTATTAATTATAAATACATAAGCAAACAAAATATATAATATAATATATTGATACGACAGAAAGTAAACAATTGTCAACAAAAAATCCAACAACATAGTATGTAATTGTTTTTCTAAATTTTCCTCTTCTATCTCCTCTTTTCTCTCTTATCAATTATAGATACATAAAATATAATATAATCTAATATAACATAAAATAATACAGTTTAATATCATTTAATAACTGAATGAACGCAAATGTCATAATTCAAGCATAAATTTATATGAAAAAAAAAATATTGACCATTTATAAATCACTATGACAATGTCTTACTCAAAGTGTAATTTATATTCATTGCAACTTTTCACAGTTATTATCGTTAAATATTAAAGTGATAAGACAATTGAATTTATTTATTACATTAAAAAAAAAAAGGATACAACTACCTCAATCTTTAACAAAACATTAATCAGGTTTCAAAAATATATATATATATATATATATATATTATTCAAACATTAATTACTCCAATCTTCTTCTTCTTTGGAATTTTAATCACTTCAGTTTTAATTTATCAAAATATTATTCATAACTTTGACTTAAAAATAAGTTTCTACTCGTAGCGGGGTTGCAATATAGTTTTATATTTCTATATATATTAAGGGACTCCTAAAAAAAATTATTCTTAAGTATTTAGATTGGTAAACTAAACAAATTTTCTTTATGTCATGTTCAAGCTTTTCTCTTTTATATGTTACCTCTCAAACATGCTCCCATTTAATATTTT
This sequence comes from Paratinospora sagittata, assembly GCA_035771175.1. Taxonomy (NCBI): domain Eukaryota; kingdom Viridiplantae; phylum Streptophyta; class Magnoliopsida; order Ranunculales; family Menispermaceae; genus Paratinospora; species Paratinospora sagittata. Next base: position 34,036,899 of record CM069603.1, read on the forward strand.
TTTATTCACCATCTTTTCTCCTAAAACCTCAATTATTATATATTTATTTGTTTTATTTTGTCCCCTCAACTATTCAAATGGTCAAATCTAACAAATTTAAAAGAAAACCCTCAATTATTCAATAATTTGTTTTTGTTTTCATTCCACAATTATTAATAAATAAAGTATAAATTATTACCCACCAAATATAAAATAAATCACATAAAAATACTCCACCAAAAGTTAAAAACTATTGGCCAAAAAAATATTTCTTAATTTTGTCTACAAAATACTGTTCTTAAGCTTAAGTTGTTTAAAAAATCCGTACATGTCTTTCCCAACTTGATCTTATTTTTACTAATTTTATTATATATATATATATATATATATATATATATATATATATATATATATATATATATATCTCAATTATTCAATTGGTCAAATTATTTTTCCTGTTTATCTAACAAATATAAAACAAAACCCTTAATTATTAATTAAATCTAATTTAGTTAACTGCTTGTTTTGTTTTTATCACACCATTATTAATACACCATCCAAATTATTTCTCTGTTTATTCGAAAAATATAAAATAAAACCCTCAATTATTCAATAAACCCAAATTAGGTAACTGTTTGTTTTTTGTTTCATCCCATCATTATTAATAAATAAAGTATAAATTATTACTTATTAAATATAAAATAAAATACATAAAGTTTAAATTATATTATATTAGTTTTTAAAAGGCCCACCATTACACCTCCTTTCCCTGCCATCTTCACCTTTTGCAGAAAAACCAAAAAAAAAAAATTGAGAGAGATTCTAGTCTCAATCTCCCTTACCCCACCACTACACTCTCTCTCTCTTCCTTTCCGTGTCTTGTCATCATTTAATCATTTAATCATTTAATCATTTCTATAATCTATAATTGTGGTGAATGCATTGGCACAAGTTCACAAAATAAAATTATGCACTGAATAGACTTACGGAGAACGTAGAGATCTGAGTGAGTTGGAGCATGCGGTATTCTCCAACAGAGAAAAACCAATCTCGAATAAATCCTGCGTCTTGATATAAACTCAGCAATGACAGCATTTGGTGTTCTGTCAGCAACTCCTCTTTCTCTGTGCACCTCCCTCGACTCTCTCAAATTTTTGAAGTGTTTTATAAATTAATCTTTTTATCACGTTTGCAGGGTGCTTTTGGTTTGCCGTCAAAGATGGAGCTATTTAAGAACCCAAGTTTCTTCGGCTACAAAAGGAAAAGATGCCAAGCGTTGACTCAGAATTGGCAGATCTAAGTCATGGCGGAGTCGGCAACGGCCTTTTCGAGTCTTCCGAGGTTTGTAATTTATTTTTACGCTTGCCCATGATCTTCATTTGCACTGTCTCTTTAATTTTTTACATAGATTTTGATGATTTTTTCGCTTGATGGGATTATTTTTATCGATTCAGATCTCTTATTTCTCTCACCATTTGTTCTTCCTCTACTATTTTTTTTTATAATGGTTTTGATGTTTTCTTGGTTTTATGGGATTGTTCTTGTGGATTCAGATCACTTATTTCTCTCCATATAAGCTCTGCCTCTACAGTTTTTTAACATGGGTTTTGAATTTTTTTTTCATTTTATGGGATTGTTCTTGTGAATTTAAATCTTGGGCTAAATGGTGTCTATAAAAGGCGTTTAATTCTCGCAAGATGTTGAAAAGATGCCAACTTGGTGGGGTGGGAAAGAATGTCTTGGAACAACAACCAAGAAGAAGAACGACTTGGGCATTTCTTCAGGATAGAAGCAATTAGGCGTTCAAATCTGCAGTGAAGATTTGTAATTTAATTTTAAGCTCACTCATGATCCTAATATGATCTATCTCTTCAGTTTTTTTACATAGGTTTTTTTTTATTTTATAATTAGTAGTAATTCGCCAAATGCTTGATAAATTAAAAAAAAAACAAAAATAAAGGCTCTTTCCAACTTTTGTTATGTCTAAAAACACCATCATAGCTCCCACACCCAAGCTTCTTATCTAAATTCTCATGTTACTTTATTTTTATTTTTATTTTATTTATGTATGTATTTATTTTGTTTTCTCAGCTATTCAGCGAAAAAAGTTTGGGTTTTGATCGATTGGAATGGGGGGAGCCATGTGGGTTCGAATGGTTCATGTTACGGTTAGGGTTTTTAGTAGTGTTTTTGAGGTTTATGCCGCTGGTTTTGGGTTGTCGTTGGTATATCTATAATAACCGATGCCTAACATTGTTTTTAAACGATTTAAGTTGTCAAAAACACCGAAAATACCTCCCTGGTATTTTGAAAGAACTTTCTCAGATATACCTAAATAACAGTTTATGGAAATTAATGCTATAGTTGTAATTAATATAATTTTTTAAATAACACTAATATTATTAACTTAATAAAATAATAAAATAATTTAAAAGTGTTTTGTTAAGCTCTCCTTATGTGCCTATTCATAAGGTACTGAAATAATGACATTGGTTCAATTCTCTCTAGGTCCTCACCAATTAAAGCAGGTAATGCATTATTGTATTTTGTCTTTAATTTTTATTTTTCTGTTTTTTTTTCCGTTATCATTTAACATTAGGTTTCATTGAAAGTTACAATATTATAATTTTTCCCTTTACTTAATGTTGTCATTGATAAATGTTTCGTAATAGTATTATTAGCTCATTATTAGTTTTGGTTTTTATTTGATCGCCAATAATAAATCTAATTAAGGTTGGTTGCCCCACTACTAACATATGAAAAAAATGAATTCAACCGTTCCACCAATAAATTCACTTCTTATTTTTTATTTCATCGTCTTCCTCCTCAATGATTCGATCTCAATTATTCAATTTAATATATAATATTAATTAATATACCAATAACACTCTTATTTATAAGCTGATAAAATTATGTAATTTGTACAATTCCCACTAGGTCCTCCCCAATATTGCAATTGTACATTATTGTATTTTGTCTTTAGTTTTCTTTTCTTTTTCTTTTTTTTTTTTGTCTTTTTCCCTTTATCATTTACTATTTGGGCACAACAACAAAAAAATTTGGGCACAACAACAAAAAAATAGTTTCTCCACTAATAATAATGTTCTGCTTAAAGTTCTAGTAATAAGCTGCATAGGTTCAACCTATCTTTATACACATGTTTTCTTATTTTTTTTATTATTGATTTAGATCCAAGTAATTAGGTCTTTGTTTTCATTTTTTTTTTTTGTTTTGGATAATAAGTTATAGTGGTGGTTTTGATTGTAGATGAAAGTTGGCCATTATGGGGAAAAGAAACAAGTACAGTTAATTATGGTGGTTTTATCGGTTAAAACCATTAACTTGATTCACTATTGTTAACCAGAGTGCACTATAGGTAGAGTTACCATGATTAATACTAATAAGATTAAGGTTTACCTTATTGTCAACCATTTGTCACTTTCCTAGTATCTTCTACCAGTTATGGATAAGATCTACCTCGCTGTAATTTCATGTGTGACTACCACTGCTATTGAAAATGATCAATAAAATGTTGCATGTTAATTTTAATATATGTAGCTATGTTTTTTTTTATCATTAGCGCCTCTTCTATGCCAACTACTTTTATTTCTAACTTAAATCATTATTCTTTAAAGAAAAAACATGAATTCAAATATATTAAGTAATGTCTTACTTTGAAGTATGAAAAATTGGTAACTATAAAGTACCATCAACCGTGAATTTTGTGCTTGTTTCTTTTTTCCATAATGGCCAACTTTCATCTACAATCAAAACCACCACTATAACTTATTATCCAAAACAAAACAAAAATGAAAACCAAGACTCAATTACTTGGATCTAAATCAATATGAAAAAAGAAAAAAAAAAGTATAAAGATAGGATGAACCTATACAGCTTATGAATAAGACCGTTAAGCATAACATTATTATAAGTGGAGAAATTATTTTTTTTGTTTCGCCTAAATATTAAATGATAAAGGGAAAAATACAAAAAAAAATAAAAATAAAAATATTAAAGACAAAATACAATAATGCACAACTGCAATAATTGGGGAGGACCTAGTGGGAATTGTACCAATTCAATAATTTTATAAATAAGAGAGCGTTATTGGTATATTAATTAATATTATATATTAAATTGAATAATTGAGATCGAATCATTGAGGAGGGAGATAATGAAATAAAAAATAAGAAGTGAATTCATTGGTGGGATACTTGAATCCATTTTTTTCATATGTTAGTGGTGGGGCGGCCAACCTTAATTAGATTTATTATTGATACCAATCAACGGGGTTAGGACTTTAAACACCTAAGCGGAGTACAAGAGATTCACACAGACCTCTTTACTCGTACAAGCTTACACACAAAAGCTTAAACTTCAAACTCTGATAAACATACAAACTTGCAAACTAAGACTCTTATCAAAGCCTTGCCTCTGATCAACAAACAACTGAGATCTTATTTATAAATACAGACGGACTTCACACATCTTCAAGTCCGGGACACGCGTCATGTAGACGAGCTTTCTGGCAAGCTGGAATGATAAGCACGACAGGCTGGCTGGATAAGCACTAGCTAAAGATGATGTGATAAAAGCAGAAGATGCTTTGTCGGCTACTGTGGATGAACATGATCTTGTCGAAAGTAGATGCGCATCATGGGTGATGTGACGTGGATGGAGCATCTTGGGAGACAGATGTGGGGTCAGCGATGTTGTCATGAGTGCGAGCTGAGTCAGTGGATAGACGAGAATCTTCTGGAGCAGAAGTGGATGCGTCAGTAGTGGAGGATGACGCTGTGGATGTCGGGTCATCAGTCGGTGGAGAGAATGATGGCAATCGTAGAATACTTCGAAAAATACGTCGAGCTTTGGCTATACGATACATGATAAACAGTAGTTGCTGTGGAGAGGAGAAAGTCAAGTCAATAGTATTCAGTTGATCAAGCATACGTCGAGTTGAGTGAAATCGTCGGAGTCGGAGAAGAGAGATTTTCTTCATGTTAGCTTCATGTGCTGCGGCATAGTCGTCGTTGTTGTTGTTATTGTCCATGAGTTTAGGGCGAAGTGTCACAGTGAGTATCCATGTCTAGCTGGGGATCATCAAAATGTTGCCAGTAATCTTGATGACATTGGAACTCATCAGGAGGAGGAGAATGAACACCAAGAGCAATGAGAGCTTGATTTTCAGCTTCCTGAGCTTGTTGACACTCAAGAATTTCAGAATCAGAGAGATGTTGTCGTGTCTGTCGAACAGGAGAAGGAGATCTGTCAGGAGGATCTTTGAAATTGGCTGGTGGAGATTCAGGACTCCATGGAGCAAGGTTCTGAATTAGGGCATCTAGATGGTCCTGGGGAATGAATTCATGAGGACCTAAGATGGTGGTTGATTGTGCAGGAGAACCATTGATGTCGTCGAGGAAGTCGCGAATACCAGTAAGAACCTGAGAAGTTAGATTGCAGGAATAAGTTTGAAACTGCTGCAAGTAATGTTCTGCAATGAGACCTTGAGGCGAGTCTGAAAATGGTTGGAAACAAATATAGACGGCATGCAGACGGGGAGGAGTTAGGCTGCATATATCATTGATTTGATTCTGCCATGTACGCCAAGGAGCAAACAGTTCTAAACAACAATCAAGAAGAGAAGTGTTATGTTGCTAGAAATGAGATTGCAACTGAGAAGGGATGAAGGTAATGGCTATCTTATATAGACAAGAGACACACCATATATACCAGAATAGTGTATCGGAAATATTGGGACGAAGGTGAAACAGAAACAAGTAAGGCTTGGATTGGTTGAATGGGTTTCCGTGATGGATCTGGTCAGGAAAATCCATGAAATATTTATGGGCATAATAGAAGAGGTTTTGACGGGCAAAGTTTTGAACTTCGAAGGCTGTTGTTGGATTGGGTAATTCTGGAGGGAAAATAATACTTGTGAGAGGTAAAGATCCATGGGTATGGATAAGAGTTATTGGTTTGGGCCTAGTAACAACCTTGGGCTGTAATAGTAAAGGTAGGGTTAAATGGTCCGTTATCAAAGACATTTGGGCTTTGGTCTTTTGAATAGGACGGGATAAGAAATCTGCTAGGACATTCTTTTTACCGGGAATATGTTTAACTTGAAACTGAAATTGAAACTGAGTAAACCATTCCTGGAGTCTAAGAAGTTGAGCAGAGGGAACCATCTTGTTCTTGAAATCCAACATCTTGGGAAAAGAGGAATTATCCATCTGTACTTGAAATATGGTTGGACGCAAGAAGAAAGAAAATTTCTGAATACCGTACTTAACAGCAAGAATTGCTTTTATCGTGATATGATAATGCTGTTCAGCAGGAGTAAATTTTCCACTGTGATATCCGCATATATGATCGTGATTATCCCTGTGTTCAAGAAGAACTGCACCCCAATAAAGATCAGACGCATCTGTCTGTAAGATGAGGGAACCAGTACTAGGAATAACCAGAGGCGGAGGATGTTGGCAAGCTGTTTTGATATAGCGAACAGCTTCAGTATGCTTATCTTGCCAAGGAGGAGGATATTTCTTCAAGAGGGCCGATAACACAGAAGTATAGAGGCTTATATGAGGAAGAAAAGATCGCAGATAGTTGACAACACCGAGAAACTGTTGGAGCTGTTGAATAGTGAGATGAGAATCAGGAAACTTCAATAATTCAACCGCAATGTGAGAGCCTGGCTGGTAAACTCCATTGTAGAATTTCATACCGAGAAATTCTATCTCAATGGTGTTGAGTATGCTCTTTTTTTCTAAGAGCATAATTTCATGTTGGTGAGTAATATCCAAAAACTGATTGAGTAAGTGACAGTGATCAATAGTGTTTTTGGAGAAGAGCAAAATATCATCAATATATATCAGCACTGTATGCAACAAAGGTGCATATATGGTAGTCATGGCCTTCTGAAATAGGGAATGAGCGACTTTCAGTCCAAACAGCATGACTGTCTATTGGTAATGGGCATTTGGGATACAAAAAGCTGTCTTGGGTCGATCGTCAGGATGGATACCTAATTGCCAGAAACCAGCTTTTAAGTCAAACTTACTGTAAATAGTCGAACCAGACAGTAAGGTCAACTGTGAAGAAATCTTGGGTAGAGGAAACTTGTCATCTTTGAGAAAAATGTTCAGAGGCTTGTAGTTGATAACAAGACGTTTCTTTCCTCGTTTAAGTTCAGCACGTTTGTTCACATAAAATGCTTGACAAGCCCAGTCTGATTTAGTTGGTTCGATCAAACCTTGAGCTAATAAATCAACACATTCTTGTCGAGCTAATATCAATTCATCTGGAGGCATACCAGGGTGAATTGCTTTGGTCGAATTAATATCTTCCGTGAGTTTGAAAGGGAGATGAACATAATATGTTGAGTTCTTCCATAACGGAGCTGGATGCTTGAAATCTCGATGAGATTCACTAAAACAAGACTTCAATTTATCCTGCAAAGGTGGAACATCCAATATAGCAAAGAGCTTGGGAACTGTTGTATATGGAAGTGTTTGATTCTGATAAGAAATGCCATGGGGCAAAATCTTAAGCTTTGATCTAGAATAAATGTCCATTCCAAAGAGTATATCTTTATCGGGAAGATCCGATCCAATGATATGAGTCCAGATCACCAGATTGGGAAAGAACTTGAGTCCAATCTTGCGTGTAGTGATCAGATGAGTCTGAAAGATTTCATTGTTGGCTGCTTTGAATGACTCAGTATGAGATCTCCAATATGAATCAGGAAGAATACGCGGGTTCATCATGCTTTTGAACGCGCCAGTATCAAAATATGCAATGACTTTGATTGGATTCTCATATTTAGAAGGGAGAACTGATATCTCTGCATAAGGCATGACATGAGGAGCTGGAAGAGAAGAGGCTACAATCATACCTACATAAGGGTCGTCATCAATGTCGGTAGAATCATCTGAAGAATAAGCTTGATAAGCAAATAAAGTAGCTTCATCTGGAGTATCTTGTTCAGAGAACAAAGACTCAATATCTTGATCATCTTGAAGAGAGTAAGAATGCTGAAGCTGCTGTATCAGATGTTGACTCTTTTTCTTGTCGAGACATTGCTTAGCAAAGTGACCTTGTTTTTTGCAGATATAACAGCGAGGAGACTTAGCAGATTTGGAAGATGGAGTTCTACGCTTAAAATATCGAAGACGCCGTTTTTTCTTTCAATGAAAACCTTTAGTATGGCGAGGCTGCTTCGAGTTAAACTTCCAGAACTTTTTGCTAGGTGTCTTGTGTGAATGTCGTGGTTTATCAGAAGAACACTCTTTTTTACATCCAATCTCGAGATAGGTCTTGCCACAGACATTGGACTTATGAAATTGAGATTTAGATGAATCCTGTATGATTTTCCTTAACTCACATATCTTATCAATGGCTTCAAGAAGGAGTTGGAAAATCTCAACAAGGGAAAGTTGATCAATTGGCTTTCCTGTAGATATCAAGAGACGATTCAATTCAGGATGAATGTCTTTAGGGAGAGAAGTTATGAAGGTATGCTTTAAATCAGGTTTATCATTGCCACCAAGCAAATGATAGCATTGAACCATACGGAGATAGTGTCGATAAAGATCCTTTTTCCGTAAAGAACAACATCTCATAGAGAAATATTCTTGCTTGTATTGCTTCTCGAGTGTAGTGACATTCCCAACGAATTCTCGTAGGATAACATGATAGAGATCAACTATAGAGAGATTGGTCAGTTGAAGAACTCTGTATTCACCAAGAGATGTTAACCAATCACGTACAAAGCCTGTACATCGGGAGAGAAAGTCTGAGATGACTGTTTTAGGAGTTCTGCCAGCAACCTGTTGGTTTGACATCCAAGCACCCCAAGTCAGAATCTTGGAACGCCATTCAGTATAAGGGATGTCATCAAGAGAGAACCAAGGACCATTGCCAGATTTAGCAAAAGATTGTTGTGGGTCTGGTTGATTCGGTTGATCTGCAGGATTATTTTCACCAGTCATATCAAATTCATCATCAAACGGTTGTTGAGAAGACGAGGGATCATCAGCCATATGGATTTGATTAAGTGTGGATATATCCATGAGCTGAGAGTCTTCAGATACTTCAGATAGCTCATCAGAGAGCTGCGTATCATCATCTGTAGAGGACAGATTAATGTCTTCAAATTGTGCTTGAAGAGCATCATAAGGAAAAATAGGATGACTCGGAAAAGATTGAGTGGCACCAGGTAAAGTTGCAGGGAGTGCAATAGGAGGTGAAACGGTAGGATTTGTTAATGGTAAAGGTACTGGAGGAATACGAGGAGCAGGTGGAGGAGGTGTTGGTGTGGGAATAGGGAAAAGGGGCTCAGGTATGAGTGGAGCTTTTCCTTTGTCGCCAAACATAGGACGAGGACCTCGAGCAGGGAGTGGTCGGACTGCTGGAAGTGGAGGTGTAGGAGCTGCGGTAGGAATAGAAAGTAGTGGAATTTGTTCCGTAGAACGAGTTAAGAGCAAAGCCTGGAGAAAAGTGGTATGAGGGTCTATGGAAGGTGGAAGTGGAGTATATAATGGAGGATTAAACAAAGGTTGAGATTTTGGAGGTGAAGGAAATGTAGAACGAAATATTGACATAGGGTATGTTTCTGGATATGAAGGAGGTTGTTGGTACTTTTGCATGTCAGCCACCACATAATTAAGTTGTTGTTTCAGCTGTCGAATTTCTTGCTCAGCTGCATCAAATTGAGGGTCATTTATATTATGCTGGAGATAATAGCGGAGGACAGTATCCAGTTCTTGGATTTTGGCTGTAATCTCAGCATAGTACTTTTGACTGATTGAGGCCTGAATAGTTATAGTTTGGACTTAACCGGTAGTAGTTGAAGATAAAGTATGCAGTTGACTATCAATCTTCTGTAAATACCCATTTTGGACAAGGGCATTTTTCGTTTGCCAGTTCAGTACTTCTTCAGCTGGAGTTAACGGCTTTGGAGAGCCGTCAGCACGTACTTCCGTACTTTGAGTGAATGGCTTGGCTGTTGTCTGATAGGTAGGGTCTTGAACCCTAGTAAAAGGAGGGAACTCCTGATCATAACTGTCAATAGGACAACATGGAGAGACCAACATAGGTGCCTGTGGAGATGGAGGATTATCATTATAGTAGGAAGAAGGTCGACAAGAATTCTGCTGCTGCTGCTTCTTTTTAGGTTGATAATCTTCTAACCATTCAAGGTCATCATTATTAGCATAAGGGCAACCGGGAACACACATGTCAGGGGCACAATCCCATATGAAATGTCCATCAACATGAGAATGATATAAAATATCACCATTTGCCTGGAAGGAATGGAGAGGGGGATCTTCAACAGGAGAATGAGTCGTGACTGGGTGAATCATCATAGAATGATGTACCGGAAGAGCTGCCGTAGCGGTCTGAGGAGGGTCAAATTGGATTTTGACTGCGCCATCAGATTGCTTTTTGAGGAGAAGACAAAGTGTACTCGTGGCAGGTTCTGAGCGTCGAAGGAACTGCTCATAATTGGTAAACCAAGTCAACGGGAGCATCTGACGAAGATCTTTCTGAGGGATTTGCTTCGGTATTTGCACAATAGTAGGGAGATCATTATCATGAACAAAAGCCATTATAGTACCAGAGGGTTTCTGGGTTCTGAGGTGAATAGCATGATCTTGAAGGCGAAAAGCCATCTGATGATGTAGAGTAGCCATAATACTATCCATGCGATGTTGAACACCAGTAAACTGAATTTGAACTTTGAATCTGGTAGGCAGTGTTGGATCTTTTAAACAGACGTCGAAATCTGGAGTGATGGTAAAGACCATAAATCCTTGGCTAAGTGTTGTGATAACGGTACCGATGCAAGCATGTTCATAGTCGAGAAGGTTCGTATCAAGTAGGGCGATACGAGCATACATTGGTAGATCACCACGACCATGATAAGACAGAACTAAACGAATAGCACCCATATGAAGATGAGTGTATCCATTGGATAACCAGTGACGAATGAACGAAGGTTCAAACTCAAGGGTTACATACTGTTCTTGGAGAGTAGCTTCTAACTGACTATGAGATAAAGCAGTACTTTGTATATATTCCTTAATTGGAGGACGTTTCCGACGAATTAATTGTTGAATAGACTTAGTAATAGACTGACTTTGTTTCGTAAATAACCAATACGGATTAAGAAGAGGAGGTATAGTTTCACTGACTTTCTGGTCTTCTGGAATATGAGTAACTTCTACTAGGTTATCGATCTTGGAGGCTTGAGTAATACAGGACTCCGGTAAACTAGAAAAATTAAATGAAGATGTTTTCAAAACAGGAGTAGGTTCAGACACAGAAGGTGGAGGAGGACTGTCACCAAAGGGATCCATTGGATACTATGCACGGATAACACACGGCTCTTCCTGGCCTGTTTCGTTGAACCTAATATTAAATAATAAAGGAAAAAATACATAAAAAAATAAAAATAAAAGATAAAATACAATAATGCATTACCTCTTTAATTGGTGAGGACCCAGACGAAATTGAAACAATGTCATAATTTCAATACCTTATAAATGGGCAAAGAGAGTCTAACAAAACACTTTTAAATTATTTTATTATTTTATTAAGCTAATAATATTAGTGTTATTTAAAATCAGATGGGTGTAACCATCAAAACGTTAGCAATTATGAGATAGGGTTGAATATTTATTTTTGTTAGCATAATAATGTAATACCTAGGTTTATATATATATATAAACTTCGGGCAATGCGTGAACGTTCGAGTCACTGCCTGAACGTTCGGGCGCCTTTTTGGCTATAAAAAGCCCCCTCCCCTTTTCCCTTGTTATTTTTCACACTAAATCTCTCTCTCTTTCTCTTGCTCTTTTTGTAATTTCTCTTTTTTTTTAGACTTTCGCTAAGAGACTCTCTTCGCAGTGCAACGTAGTTTTGCTCGAGAAAAAACTTCAGTTCGAGAAGAAGATTATATCTGAAGGTGGAGAACGAAACATATAGGTTTGTGTGTCTTATGATTTTTATTAAAGTTTACATTTATTTATCATTATGTCTATTATTTATTTACACTGCATTATTACGTATAATGTTCATACCTTTCATACTTATGCCTGTATATTTGGAGTTCATGTATTATACTGTTACTATGTCGGATTAGTCGTCAATCTAACTCAACCAGACTTAGTCTTGTCCTTAGTAACTTTAAATAGTGAACGGGAGGCAGCGTGCTGCTCTAGACGATTGGTATTTAAATGGACCTCGTGTCCTGCCTCTGAACTGGAGACTGATTTGGTTGGTCTTATTTAAAAGTTATCAGCTTGTACAAGTGATACTGAACATCCTAACCTTACACGTGGTAATACTGACCTGATAAGAATCACCAGACGTTGCCAAATCCTGTCTAATGTTAGTAAAGATCGGACCTACTCACCTACTCATGCATTATCATCATACATAAGCACTACCTAGGAACATAAGTGGTTTATGATCCACAAAATAGTTAGAAACAATGCTCACTATTTTTGATATTTCTTTAGAGAGGGACATACAATGAGAACCTGAGATTTCTTGAGGATGGATACTTGTACGTGAATTTAGAGCGACGACCTTGAGGAGGGACGTACAATGAGAACCCGAGTTTACCTGGAGATGGACATCTGTACGTGAACCCAATGCGCTGTATAATCATGAAACTATTACGAGACGATGTCATGCATACATACATGTTGTACTGATTATGATGCTATATTGTGTATTGATATTTGATTATGAAGTTTCTTTTATTAATTGTCATATTCATAAACTATTTTACCCACTGGGCAATAACTTACTCTGTTGTTATTCAATTTTTTACAAGAGTTTAGGGTGGACTGGATAGAGGTTTTTGGGTCTATATTTTGTAATCCTTATTAATTATAGAGAAATTTTGGGAGGATGCTCCCTCAATCAGATTTATACTAAATTTTGTACATGAGTACTTGATTATTATTATAATGCATTTGTGTCTCGTCTATGAGTGTTCTGCTAATTTAAGCATATTCGGACGGAGTGTGACAAATAGTCTCACATCATCGGAGTAAGTCATGAGCAACCCTCTTCTTGTTCCCTTTCCAAGCCGATTTTCAAGGATGTTAGTTTAAGCTCTGATCACCTTTAAGCTTGTTCCTTTTAAAATTCCCATCTTCACACACAAGTAGTTTTCTCAAAATCTATATATTTATTATAAAATTAAATGAAACAAGGGACAAATCTCACGCTTCTATTATCCATCCACATATCTAGTTATCTATCTATCCATTCCTCTCAAAATCTATATATTTATTATAAAATTAAATGAAACAACGGACAAATCTCACGCTTCTATTATCCATCCACATATCTAGTTATCTATCTATCCATTCCTCTATTCTTGTGGGGTCTTTCGTATTAAATGCTCAAATAATTGGGTACCCAGAGAAGAGCTGGGTCACATTAAGGGGGCGAAAAAGAGGAATCATATGTATATATATTTGATAGGTACCTCCATGATCGTCGCTACAACCACGAGTCTGGCACGTGAGTGAGAGAGAAATCTGTACAAGAGAGTTAAATACACTAGATTTGGGTTTCCTGATTGTATATTATTCAAGAGTGTGGTAACACGTCAGTTTTGCTTAGTTATACGTTACAGTTGTGCTGTCAGTAGTAGTAGTAGTAGTAGTAAGATTCTACGTCTTAAAAGAACACAAAGGGTTTCAAGCTGGCATAGCTGACCCACAACACAACATCCTCTTCTTTTACTCGTGGTAGAGGAAGGGTTTCAAGCTTTCTTACTTTGTTAATAATTTTTCTTTGTGTTATTTGTTAATATCTATCTACCTTCATATATTTATCTAACAGTTACAACTTTTAGATTAAATAATTTTTAATACTATTTACATTAAACTATTGTTATTCTTTTTCTCAGAAGGCAGCTAAGAAGCCTCCGTTCTTCTTGCCGAGCTGGACCGCTGTGTATGTGTTGAATACATTCATTCTGTTATGAGTCTTTGTTGTTGGATTCGATTTTAGAGGTTGGGCGAGTATGACTAATTTTGTAAAGCAAGTTGACACATTTAGGCTCTTCGCTAAGTGCTATCAATGCAAACCGCCGCTGGTGGCGGCGGCGGTGGCGCCGCCTCCCAAACACCACTGAGAAATTAACAAGCAACCTAAAATTAGCTTGTATTGAACAATGGGCTATTGGGGTCGGCCGGGGAGAGAGTGAATGAATGAATGAAGCAACATTTGCTCCGGATTTGGTGTGCGGTTTTCTTTTGAAATTTTTCTTGTTTCTTATTTTGTTTATTATTATTATTATTAGCAGAGTAAGGATTAGATTAGTGTGGTGATGATTCCTTGGGTTATCAAAGTGTATGTTTATATATCAAATATAAATGTTTAGTTTTGATTCTCCTCATTATGTTTCCCATGCTTCATTTTGATTTTGAGTTGTTTCTTTGAGGATAGGCATGTTGTAGGCCATTTGTAGGTCTATTGCAACGTGGCATGTTATCAGTGGCTGTTAGGAAAAAAATGTGAATGAACATTAAAAAGAACAGAAATACATATACCATTCAATAACCTCAAGGTTAAAAACATGAAAAATATTTTATTACTAACATTATTTTTTACATTTATTTTCTTTAGATATTTTAAAAATATGTATATATTACGTAATATTTCTAATATCTCCAGTATTCAACAGAAGCTAAGTGCTAACGTTAAAAAATGATATTGATACATAATATATCTTTAACATTGCTTACTCTTATTCTTAAGAATGTGTGTATTGCTAAGTTACCTTAATTTTTATATTTTTTATACGTATATGTTCACTAGGCATTACCCCATTTGCTTACCTGTTAAATAGTTAGGGTGGGGGCCAAGTTCCAGAGGGGATTGAAGCAAGTCAGTGCATTTTTTTTCGGGTTAGCTGCGTTATGTTAAGTGAGGGCCGTTGTGTGAATGAATGGAAATGGATAATCTATAAATTTATTTAATAGTCAATGATTGTTTGTGGCTTATTTAAAAGTGCTGTATTAGCCGTTAATGGAACAATGATAAAATCAAACATTTGACCATTTCATTTGAACTCTAATTTTGGGTGTTGTTTAGCTGCTTCTTGAAAATATTTATGAACAGAAATTAATTAAGGTGCTTAAATGTATACGTATACTTTTTCAATTAATTATTAATTGTTCCAGAAGATGGGTAGTATTTTGAATTGCTGAAGAACCGAGCTATTTCATGTGGGAAACAATAATTAGTTACTCAACAATATGACTAATTAAATATCTGCATGGGAAAATGTATAAAAATTATAATTTATTTGAGTGTGTGTATATACATATATTTTTTTTTTTGGAAAGAAAAGAGGGAGAATACCCAGCAAGAACAACTAGCACACTACATCTCGAACTCTCCTAGGCCAAGTAACCCCAGTTGCATCTTCCCTCAAAATATTGAATAACCCACGGGGAGGGGAAGACAGGATGCACACTCCCCGATTGAACTTCAAAGCCTCAGTAGCCAAATAGTCTGCTGCTTTATTACCTTCTCTGTAAAGGTGCTCAACTTGAACTATCCAATCTCTCTGAAGGAGTCTTCTACACTCATTTACCAAGTTGGAAAGGCTAAGCTGGGGCATACTGTTGCCTTTTAACCAACCAGCCACCATAGCCGAATCTGTTTCGAAAACTATAGAACGATGGCCCTCCTCCCAAGCAAGACGTAAGCCATGAACAACAGCCCATAATTCAGCTTCAGTTGCAGTACAAGAACCAATATTAACCACAAACCCCCTCAACCACATACCACTATAGTCACGAAGAAGACCGCCACCCCCTGCTCGCGATGAAGCATTCTTAAGACATCCATCAGTATTAAGCTTAGTCCAACCATGGTTGGGAGCACACCAGCCTACCATCTTCACCCTCTCTATCAGTCCATCATCATGGACCGCCACTTTGGCTGGAAAAGCATGAATGATTTCAGCCACTTTTCCTTTAAGCCAAGCCATGCTATACTCGAAGTGAAAACGAAGATTGCGAAATACTAAGTCATTCCTCCATTTCCAAAGAGCCCACACGACAACTGTAAAGTAGGAAGCCCAGTCATAGTCAACATTACAATCATTAACGCCAGCAAGATTATGAGCAAGCCAGCTTTGGAAATCCAAATTGCTCTGAAGATGATACTCAACTGGCTGCAATAGACGCTTCCATAATTGCACGGCTCTAGAGCAATTTCGAAAAATATGATCAACATCCTCGATACATCCCACACATTCAATACAGTCAGATGCCATGGTGAAACCCCTTTTCATCCGCTCAGCATTGCACATGATCTTTCGATGCGCAACCATCCACAAAAAAGTCTTGCATCTTTGAGGAGCTTTAAGCTTCCAAATCATCCTCCAAAGGGAATTAGGATCTCCCATAAGAGTGCTAGTAGAAATAGTATAAGCAGAGGTCACCGTTAATATGCCACTCTTAGAAGCTCCCCAACATATGCCATCTGCAACCTCCTCCTCATCCCATAAGAGCACAGCAGCAAGTTTATTTTCAACCTCAAAAGGGAGTAAACCTGATAGAGCATTCCAGTCCCACCCTGAGCCCTTCACCCAATAGCTTGAGACAGGCCTATACATCTCCACCAAACTCAAATCCCGCATTTTCATATTGATTAAGGCCACCTCACCTACCCATGTATCAAGCCAAAAAAGAGTGTCCTTACCATTACGAACTAGAGCCCGCACTCCGCTACGTAAAATAGGCGAGGCTTTAACAATGCTCCTCCACGCATTGGAAGCCCCATTCTTAGGCTGCAACCTATCAATAGTAGCTTCCCGATGCAGATACTTCATGGAAACAACTCTGGCCCAAAAGCTATTCTTATCTGTAATTAGTCTCCATCCCAATTTGGCCAAAAAAGCCAAGTTCATATAAGCCATACTCTTAATGCCAAGACCACCGTCCTCCATAGGTTTGATGATGGTTTCCCACTTAATGAGGTTGACGCCCTGCTTCTCATTAGACCCTCCCCATAGAAAACGTCGAACTAATTTATCAATGGTATTACACACCCCTATTGGTAACACTATAGTCTGCATGATGTACATGGGAATAGAGTTAAGCACCGATTTAACTAGAACCAATCTACCCGCAAAGGACAAGAATTTTGTCTTCCACCCTTCCAATCGAGTAGTCACTCTCTCAATGATGTACTGAAAGTCAGCAGGTCGGACCCTGCCATGAATGGAGGGAGCACCAAGATACCGACCCAGGTTGTCCGTAAGGGGAATACCAGAGATAGTAGATATGTCTTGAGCCACCGCAATTTCCACATTGTGAGATACAAATATATGAGATTTCTGGTAGTTAACTCTTTGGCCCGAGCACGCACAAAATAAATCCAGGCACTTCATAATAACCTTTATTTACTCTGTAGATGCTTCCGCAAATAAAACCATATCATCTGCAAAGAAAAGGTGGGAGATAGAAGGACCAATACGAGAAAGCTGTATGGGTTTCCATTCCTTTCGCTCCACTGCCCCATTAATCAAATGACCCAATCTTTCAATACACAGAACAAAAAGATAAGGCGAAATTGCATCCCCTTGCCGAACTCCGCGCTCAGGGGAGAAACAATCCAAAAGATCTCCATTCCAGACAATCGACATCCTAGAGGAAGAGACACAATGCATCACATTTCGGATCCACCCATCACCAAGACCAATCTCCTTCAAAAAGTCTTCAATAAAATCCCAAGATAATCGATCATAGGCCTTTTCAAGATCAATCTTAATTGCCATATGAGAAACACCACTCTTCTTAGTTCTCATTGAATGAAGGACTTCTTGATACACAATGACATTATCTGTAATTTGGCGACCAGGAACAAAGCTGCTTTGGTTGGGAGAAACAAGACTAGGGAGGATCATCTTTAGCCTATTTGTCATAGCTTTTGTAATTAGTTTATAGCCCACGTTGCAGAGACTTATAGGTCTAAGCTGGGTCAATAATTCAAGATGCTGAACCTTCGGCACAAATACCAACAGAGTATCATTGATCCCATCTGGAAGTTTTCCTGACACCCAAAAGTCTTGAACAAGCTTGTAGACAGAAGGCCCCACTGTAGGCCAGAGGCGTTGATAAAAACCTGCATGAATACCATCCGGGCCTGGCGCTTTGAAGGGAGCCATATCAAATAAAGCCTGACGAATCTCTTCAATCTCAAAGGGCTGATGAATCCTTGCCATGACAGCACCATCTAGAATTGGAAAACCCCCTTTAGGAAAAACAGACATATCCCCGCAAGGTTCTTTTGAAAATAACCTGGTATAAAAATCTTGAATTAGATGCTTCAACTGAGCTGAATCTGAAACCCAATTTCCATCTGCACCTTTTAACCTCCCAATGACATTCCTACTCCGACGAATGACTGTAGTAGCGTGATAGAACTTGGTATTGCGATCACCCGAAAGGATCCAGTCGGCTCTAGATTTCTGAAACCACGAAAGTTCTTCTTGATACAGAACAAGGTCCAGCTCCTTCTTAAGCTTAGACTCCAAAAGATGAATACGGTGTGTAGGGTGTTTAGATAAGACACGTTGAATGCCTGCAAGTCTCGCCCAGAGCCTCTTCTTCCTCCTAGAAATACTCCCAAACTCGGTTCTATTCCATGAAGTAAGAACCGAGGCTATATGCCGATTATTTGTATCCAAAGATCGGTCACGACTCCAATTCTCCTTAATGACATTGTAAAATCCCGGATGAGTCAGCCAAGCTGCCTGAAATTTAAACTGCGTTGGCCTCACAGTGGCACTTGAACCCTTTAAACGAACCAAGATAGGAACATGGTCGGAGTGATGTTTAGGAAGGTGAATCACTCTAGCGTCCTCAAACATATGCCTCCAAGCTAAATTACATAAAACTCTATCCAGGCGAGCTCCCTTAAACTGATCCCCTATACCCCTACTCCAAGTATAGGCTTGTCCGAAAAATCCCATGTCCAGCAAATCATGATCAAAAATCCAATCCCCAAAACCAGAGCTGCCATGATGAGCCACAGCATTCCCACTACTAACTTCTTCGGAACATACCACCGCATTAAAATCACCCGCAATAATCCAAGGCTCACTCATATCAAAAACATTCTTATTAAGATCCCTCCATAACAGTTTCTTCAGGCTGGCTGTAGGACTACCATAAACAACAGATAACAACCACTGATGCATACTACTATCCCGAACCCTCATATGGATAAACTGGGGATGAGTAGCAATAATATTTATTTGACAAGAACTATGCCAGAACACCCAAATACCACCACTGAAACCCAATGATTCTACCCGGACCCATTCATCAAATCCCAGCTTTTTACAGAGAAAATCTGCCTGAGATCCACTCACTTTGGGCTCTAACAACCCCAATATGCCTGGTTTATGCATCCTAAGCATGTCTTTCAGGGAACGGTGGAACTCCTTCGAAGCCGCCCCTTGACAATTCCAGATCATAAAATCCATAAAAACAAGATAAAATAGGCTACCCACCCCTACCGAAGACCAAAAAATTGACAAGCACGGCTTTAAGAGGAGAACCCTCCATCAACAATATCCATCCTCCCAGGCGATTCATCCTTGTCACTAGGAGCTTCGTTATGCACCCCCACCAGATTAGCTTTTGTTCTACCAAGTTTCCGCCTACCAATAGCAGGAACATGCCCAGATTCCACCACAATAGGAGGATCTTGATGATGTTCTGGTATCGAATTAATTGTAGGATGAATACCCTCTATGTTATCAACCTGATTCTGGGGATGAGAGACCACCGATCGAGAGATCAGCTGACCTCTATTGGACCCACGCACCACAATATGTTCCTCTGCAGCGGCAGCTTGCTTGGACTGAGAAGAGATAAAAGTGATGTCACGAGTCAGTAAATTCTTCTTTATTCGAACCGCATTGCTGGTCTCTACAGCCACTTGAGTGCTTGGGCCATTATCCACTTCCTTAGTATTTATTTGCATATTGGGCCTTCTCCCTTTACTCTTGACATAGTGATTAAGTGATATCCCTGAGCCCATGTGCACGCCAATATCCTTATGAAGATGCGGCCCATCTCGTTGATCACTATCAATATTTTCCTCAGGATTATCCTCAACCGCTAATGCCGCATACCGAGAAATATGTTGCTGAAAACTAGCATTTTGTTTAGCACCAATCAGTGGCATATCCCGAGGATCACGTCCAGCTCTCCTACTCTTTCCATTTTCAGTTTTGGTCATACCTCTACGAGATCTTCTAGAAGCCAACATCCATGGCCCATAACTTTCGGTTATTTCCTGATTCACCGGAGGCTCAGCCGGCCTAGCTTGGACTCCGACCACATCTCTAACATCTCCGGCCAGAACTTCCGCCGGTCCACCGTGATGAGGAGTCTCTTGGCCCTCATTCTTTGGGCACGCATCTTTCCGATGCCCATAACATCCACAATCAAAGCAAATTAAATGGATCCCCTCGTATTCAATCCGTCGAACCCGATGTCGCAAAGTGAATTTAGATAGAAGTGGCTTGGTTATATCTACCTCCACACATATACGCGCGAACTTCCCCTTAGAGACGGTGCTTGTTGCATCATCAATCTTCACCGGACGACCAATACGCGCCCCTACTTTCATGAGGAAGTCATAGTCATAGTATTCAATTGGGAGACAAGGGATTCGCACCCACACCAACAGTCTATCCATGTTCTCCTGCCCCAGGTCAAAATTAGGATGCCATTGCCGCACTGTCAGATAATGATCAAAGATCATCCATGGGCCCTCAAATTTTGCATACTCATAATCCTCCTTGGAGGCAAACTTGACAAGAAAATAGTCTTGATCAATAGCAACTAATTTAATAGGAGCCTTCGGACACCATAAGGCCTTAATCTTACGTAACAGGAATGTAAATCCAATTGTTCTGCCCAACAGTTTGATAATAAGTGTCTGTCGCCATGGGCGACGTAAGCGCCTCGTCTCCTCCTTGGATATGTGAATGACTGGACACTCGGATTCGGACTCCTCAGCCCCCATCTCTCCTTCATCATCTGAGGTTCAATCCTCATCGGACGTCTCACCATCATCCATCCGTCCCGTATAGCCCAAAAGTTTGTCTCTAAATGTTGGCAAGGGGGGAACATCCCATTCCCCTCAGCATTCTCCTTGCATGCCTGAGTCTCATCCACCATACTTACGTCCGCCATCGGCGACAAATCCGCTTCCACTCCATCCACATTCATCTTAACTTTTTTGTTACTTCGTTCAAACAAATCAGTTTCCCTTTCAGGAAAAGGAGCAGTGTTGTCTTCTTCTTCCTGGCCTCCAGCCTTGTTAGCACTCAAACCACCACTGTCATCTCCCATCATATCTTTCCGAGGAATCTCTCCCTGAATCTCTCTCAACTGATCGGAACCACCTCCCGATTCACCGTTCTTGTCCGAAATCACGATCACCGCAGCCGCCTTCGCACGATTCCTCGCCGCATCCAATCTCGTCCTCGGCCTCACCGCTGCCGCCGCCGCCGCCTCCTCCTCTGACCACCACTACCACCGCCACCGGCAGCAACCACCACCTGGTTTCTCGCCGCTTCCTTCGCGACTGCAGCTCTAGTTCTGATGTAGTTTCCGACCAAGGGCTCCGATTTCCTCCGTCCGCCTCGATCCCGCGGTTTCCGCGGCTGATCTACGACCGGAGCACGGCCTCGACGTACTCCGCTACGCAGTTCACGCATTCTTCGCCCATGCAATCCAAAACCCCCGCTCTAAATCCGACCATTATATATATTCCTCACCGAGAATCCAAAATACCCACCATCACTGCACCAAAATCCCCCCTATTTCAAAATCCTTATCACGCGATCAAAAGCCCCAAATCAAAAACAAAAACTTGCGATCGAATCCACCTCCTTCTTCTCGCGAATTTTAAGGGATAAATCTGTCAGTTTTTAACAAATGCGAACAGTCTCTGCGATTCTCATCCCAACCAAAAACAGAAGGTAAAAGTTTTGATACCATAAAACCATGCTCGAGACTCAAATTCACCGTCGTCTTCTTCGTCAATACAAGTTTTTAACCCCAATCAAACCCCAATCAAACAAGAAGACAACAAATATGTGAAGAACAAAGCAGAAAGCAGAAAGAGCACCTTCAATAAAATCGAAAGGGCAAAAAACAAAAAACCTGTGGGGAACACTGGACCAACCGGAATGGAGAACGCATCGCTCCTGCACGCTCCAGCAGCGCTCAACTTGGAGACGCCATTGAGATACCGCAGAAAACCGACATCCTTTCCCGCAGTCAATACTTTAGAGTGTGTGTCAACGGTGAAGTTACTGCGAAGGCAGGAGTAGCGCGTCACAGATAAACAAAGGCTCACGGTCTCGTTGCTCCTCTCGTACGCGAGAAAATGGCGGTAGGTTTTCTTCTTCTTCTGCTTCCGACGACGTAGTGATAAAGGCTCCGACAGATCGGCGTTTATACAGAGTTCTTCATCTCCCCAACGGCCTTTGCGCCATTCTCGTTCACGACCCTGAGATCTATCCCGACGGAGCTCCTCAACCTTCTTCAAATACCCTCCACCGCCGACTGAAGGCCCCTAACAATTTTGAACCTAGAGAAGAAAAAAAAAAAAAACCCATTTCATTCACTCGCCGCTAAGTTGCTAACCTCACTGCCTTAGCTCCTGCGATTTCACCATTTCTCTTTCTACTGCATTTTCACTGCATTTTCATAAATCATGTCAGATATTCATGAACTTTCTCACCAGATTTGTGAAGATCCTTAGGTGAACAGTGAACTGAGAAGATTTGGAGCGATCTCAGACCAGTCACGCCAGCTAGGTAGGGAGATTCCAATAAATAAAATAAAGTAAAATAAAAATAACCCCACAGTTTTTCCTCCACCTAGCATCTACATTTCAAATCCTAGATAAATTGTTTGTTAATTTAAGTGTTAAAATCAACTACTAACTGTGAGTCATATTTAAATAATCTTCACCCTCTTGCATTTTATAATATAAAAGATATTTTATACATGTTGAGTGTAAATGCTATTTTTTAATGTTGACATTCAATTTTTTTAAATATTTTAAGAATACATAATATTTTTAAATACATACATATTTTTAAAACATCAAATAAAAATTGAATGTCACTATTATAAAATAACATTAACATTAGATGTGCATATAATATTAGAAATATAAAAATATAAAAGGCCCTCTACAAATAAGAGCGCCTAAGGTTTTGCTTTATTGACCTTAGGAGAGAAATTAATTAAATATTTTAAAGTTTTATTTAGTTTAGTTACATGTATAGTTTAGGAGGCCAAAGTGCATTGGGAGTTGACTGTGGTTTTAGACAAATAAGAAAGGAAGAAATTAATTGCTAAAGGGCCACTGCAGGGGGAGAAATTCAAAAGAATAGGTGGGGCCACGTGCTGGAGTATTTTAAAGAAGCGGAACTGGCAGAGGGTGTAATTTTTCAGCCCATTATGGAAACCCAAAAAACCAAACCAATCCTTGCAATAATCAAAGAAAGCTACTAAAATTACTCACTTTACCTACCTAAAAGTTCAAAAACAATTATACCTTCACTTTCAATCCACCCTAATTTTCAAAATATCTTTCCAGCCCTCTCTCCCCTCTTCAACGCCTCTTTTTCATTTCCTCTCCAACGATCCATTTTTTTTCTTTCTCAATTTTTATTTCTTGCTTGATTTCAACCATTGAAGGAGTTAAATCAACGTTTTAAGACTTTTTGACAAGAAAAGGAGAAGATCTCACCGGTAAAATCGAAAGATTTTGTGAAGAAAATCTCAATATAAATCAGTGAGTAAATCGTTAATTTTTCAAGTTATAAGTTGAATTTGTTATCTTATTTAGTGTTATTTGTTCATTTCTACCTAGATCTATGACCTAAATCATGAAAAAATTCGTTGAAATGTGGTAAAAAAGGGTTTTTTTGAAATCCTATTTCATGACTCGCAACAAGCTGTCCGGCCGACCAGGGCTGGACAGAAATCCTCTGTTAGTCCAAGCACGGACGGACAGATTAAAAAAAAAAAAAGGGTCGGTCCGTCCGTCCGAAGGGGGACGGACGAACCTTTTTTTGTTTTTTATTTACATGAACCTATGATACTAACATGATTTTTTTAATTATTTCTTATTTAGATATGCCAAGACAAAGAAGACCCAGTGTCTTCAATACTGAGGGGCAAAGCTTCCAAAGAGATCTGCCGACGGCCTCGACTAGGAGAAGACGTCACCAACAAGAGCAATTACCGCCACCAATTATAAATGAAGATGAAGAATAAGAGATAGAGGAAGAGACCAAGGAACCGAAAGTTTTCGATTCACAAGTACTGACTGGTCCTTGCCCTGGTGGACCTAATGATCCATCAACTCTCACACATTTTAAAATACACGTAGCATATTTCATATGGCAGAACAAGGTATATAATGATTTTTTACTGAATTTTTATGATTCCGTCTAAATAAATTTATTTAATTGATTTTGATATTTTGTTTGCAAACTTCTGAAATGCATCAATCATGGTACAAAATTGGTGACTTGGGATCTCAGTCAACACCCTGAGAAGCAAAGGGTTTTGGAAATTATTAAAGAGTTTGGGCTTTATTCTTTGCAAAAATGTACGTACGAGAATGCCAACAAAGTTTTAATTTCTTCTGTCGTGGAAATGTGGCACTCAGAGACAAATACATTTTACCTACCTTTCAGTGAAATGCGTATCACTCTCGATGATGTCATGGTTTTACTTCGCATACCAACCTTGGGTAAGACAGTAAATTGCGAAGTAATAGACAATGCAGAGGCAATCTTACTAGTTCATGAAGCATTAGGGGTGTCAATTCAACATGCAACTGATGAGATCGCCACTCATAGAGGACAATCAGTGTAATTGAATTGGGTAAAACAAAGATTTGGGTCGAACTTAAAGAAAATGAACCATATCCTTCAGCTGAGTGTACCACAAGAGCATATTTGTTGTTCATATTAGGCTGTACGATTTTTATTAACAAGAGCGCTTTAAGGGTGAACGTAATTTACTTGAAATTGTTGGTGAACCTAAAAGCGATCAACACATATGCATGAGGTTCTGCGTGTCTGGCTTTCTTATATTGCCAATTAGGTTGTGCGACAAGATATGACGTACAACATACTGTAGGATACACAAGTTTGTTAGAGGTAAAGCTACCTTATCTTTTTTTTTTCATATAAATTATGAAAAACATATTTGTTGTTCGAACGTTTTCATTTTCTTTTATGCTTAATAAAAAAATTTCCTTATATTTGTTAGGTGTGGTTATACGAGCACATACCTTTGGTTCAACTGCACGTTAATCGTGCTTATACAAACAATTACCCACGCATTTGAAAGTGGAAGCCTAGAAAAGAAATGAGACTAGGCCAAGAAAATTTTGAAACATTGCGTGAGATGATTGATGATCTTCAATCGAATCAGGTAAATGTTAATGATCTTCAATCGAATCAGGTAAATGTTAATCATTTAAATTAAATGTCGTGCTTATATAAATTTTAACTTATATTTGAAATCGTTCTCCATTATTATGTTCAGGTTATATGAGACCCTTATACAAATTGTAGAGACCAATGTCCTTTACATGAAGTTACATTCTACACATCATGTCTTAAGTGTTTTGAAGTGGTTGAGCCATATCACCCAGATCGTTTTCTTCATCAACTTGGATATGTACAATCGATCCCACGTGATCCTATGCGCCCAACTCGAGTAGAGAGAGGTGCTAAGGCGCGTAACTACGTCGTTCATTACATTTTCATTGATCAAATGTGAAAAAATCTGGAGTACCATTTGCTACCGAACCATCTACGTGGGCAGACGTTATGTAATCGATGGGACACAGTAGAAGGATATTTGGATTGATTCCATTTAATTTCACACCCAATATTCCAAAATCCTGAATTTCGAGGTACTCAAGTACCACCAGGCCGACACACTAACATCGATGAAGCGCAAGTAATAAACCAAATTTCATAGCAATTATAAATGTTTATGAATGACATATATTTGGTATTAATCGATTCTTTGATTTTCTTAGGAACGCATCAAACAAGCTCTGGAAATGTTGATGGTATTAAAAATAAGGAGGGGGGAAGAACAAGTGCTCCATGATGTGTACACGATGGTCGATGACGTTATTGCGGCTCTATCTGGTGCTAGCATCAGTGATGCACACCAAGATCAGGCCTCCACGCTAGTTACACATTTCGAACGTGGAGAGCCATTGGGAACTCAATCAAGAGTTGTTCGAAGAAGACAAACATAGCATAAAATGGATTCTGTTTTTTTTTTTTTCATTATGAATGCATGTAATGAAATTTTGAAAAACAATGTCATTAAGTATTAATTTGTATGAAAGTCTTGTACAAATTCTTTTTTGACATCAAAATAGATCAGCTACAAAAAAAAAAAAAATTGACGATGAAGAATTTACTTTTTAATCAGAAATTGTTTCCACAGTTGCTACATTAGGAACAGTTCCAGTAAAATGTAGAATACAGTCTAAATATGGTGTGTCTCAACCCTTAGCACATGAGAGATGAAACTTTTCCCAATTGGCTGCAATAGGCGGTAGAGGACTAGTTGGGCTCAAAATAATTTGCACAAAATGACATTACTCACAAAACCCATAACAAACAACTGCCTCTCTGATGTCGAAACAGGTACACTCTTTAGTGGAAAAAACGTCAAGCACTGTTGATTTGATATGAGAACGAAGACAACATTGTACTTACTGGCTATCAAGTGACCCATTTCAGGCATTGTCATCCATGCATATGACGGTGCTGGTACATCAAAACACTCCAAAGCCTTAATCATTTCATCCACTCTACCACTTTATTAGAACACCACTGTGTAGGGATCTCTGAAATTCTGAAGTTCCTCCAAGAGATCCCGTCCAACCCTTTTCCAATCATTTTCCCCGAAACCCATAAAAAGAACAACAGCTCGATAACCACAATGCCCATCAGCTGATACATCTTTGACTTGCCGAATGTAAGGCTTCAGACCTTTAGGAAAATGATTAATATATTTTTCAGGACCCAAATTCCTTGTCCTGTGTACTTTTCCAAATCGTTTGATAGTATTCAGGGAAAGAACAGGGGAAGGAGCAGGGGAACAACTATCTTCATGTGATAACACATGCTCAAAGAATGATGGATCCCTCTTCGTTGATCTATCAATCTTTAACTTTGGTATTCCCCTGTTGTTTCTTTCACTGTAGGCTCAGACATTATTGTAGATGATGGATTATATATCTCCCTCAATTTTTCAGCATTCTTGACTTCGTTGGTGCATCGCTACCATCATAATGCTTCAAAAACACTTCAAACTCAACCGTGTTGTGTAATTCTTGCTTCGACTTCTTAACAGGGACAATCGTGTCAAGTTTCTTCCAATGGGCATCCACAGAAAAAAAAGGGATTGGCCGATGTCCTTGGTTGCATTCAAAGAACTTATGTTCACAGGGTAATCCATGTGTTCTTCACAACACACATCCACAGTGAGCTCTTTCGAAGTAACTCTCCTTGCAACAGACATATTCTGTTTGAATCATGTCAAGTGCACATTTGGATACAACACCACGTAGTTCGTTATAGATCCAATATCTATGTGAATGTTTCACAATGAACAAACTTTGCTGAAATGATGTTGTTATCTTTGTATGTTGCAATACCAACAACGCATGAATGGTTCTCCATGATGATTCAAAATTCATTTGAGAAGAGCCTAAGTGTCTCTTCAATTTTTCATGCGCACTTTCAACTCTGTTGGTTGTGACATTACCAAAATGCATGACTTCATCCCTCCAAGCTACCACAAATCTTTTTCTGTGTTTTGTCAACCACTCATTCGATATATATGCAAGGACATCAGGATAACTTTCATAATCAGTATGCAATACCCTTAGATGTTCTTCATATTTATCTTCTAACTCAGATTCTACCAAGGCGTGCCACAGGCTCATAAATGCTTCCCACTTCTTTTTTTGATTGAACATTCTTTTTGTTTTTTCCAACACATTTTTGTTTATATGCCAAAGACAACAAATTTATGACCTTTGGAAAAACAACCCCCACTGCATTCATCAAAGCCAATTATCTGTCTGTAATAAAAACCTCTGGTTGTGTCCACCCTTCAAGTAATTCTTTTAACTTTTCAAGTGCCTATATATAGTTTTCTTGTTTCTCATCTGACATATATACATGGGCCACCGAGAAAGTCATATTAGTTGTCGTAACACCAACTATCTCAAATAATGGATATCGATAGATGTTCGTCTTGTACGTGCAATCCATTATCAAAACTCTTGGAAAACATCGCAACAGGTCTATCGAAACTGGGTGTGCCCAAAAAAAGCTGTCACATGGTCAACATCTTCATCAGATTTATGCCACTCAACATATTGTTCTTTGGCGAGTTTGAGCATTAATTGTTGCATCTGAGACCTCCCACCATATTCCACTAATTTATGCTTATTACGTGCATTGTATATGGTCCTCAGTATTGATGCATTATCCATGTCCCTTTGCTTCAAAGTAATTAATATATCTCTAGGCCTTACTTGACTCCTACTCATCTGAACAAGGACTTCCATCTCGTCCATTGTAAGTGTCACGACGCCCCTGACGTAGGCTGACGTCATGACCGACACAGTGTATTATACAATGTACATACCCATATACAATATACAATACACTGTCAGCCTCAACGGACATTCACAAAAATTTCTAATATACCACAGATCAAATCAAATCAAATATCACTGGATATGAGCATAGTACTATTCACATCACTGTTCACGTCGTCAGTATTCATTCGAAAGATGTAAATTTTTACTAAAATGGTCAAACGATCCCAAAAATCATGAAATTAACATCGATGCACTCGCAACAGTGCCTTCTACCATTCTATAACCTTAAACTGGTGTTTCATCGGGTTTATGATTCAAAAGGTCTCCAATATACACTCTAACTTCCAACTGCCATAAAAGTTTCAAATGAACAACTAAATTCAATCTAACCACATATTCGGGGTCCCGACAATCTAGGGAGTGTTTTCCAACCTTCTTAGCGGATTTTCATTCACGTCGGGTCAAAACCCCAATTTTTGAAAACGCCGTAAAACGTCTCTCACAGTAAAAATTACTCCGCTAGAATCGTTACATCTACCTTAGATATTAATTTCACGAAGAAATAGAGTGAAAATCACTTACCACGAGTCCCGATTTCGCGCGAATCGCCCGTTCTCCCTTTTTTTCCTCTTCCTTTCTTCTCGGTTCTCTTTCTCTCTGCTTCTTTCTTTCCTTTTCGTTCTAGCGACTTCTTTTTTTTTTGTCTTCTTTCCATATGAGTACTGTTCACGATATTGTTCTGTAAACAGTACCCGCAAATGAACAGTATTGTATTTTTATTTTATTTTTTCTTACTTCATTCATCTTCTTCTTCTATACACTCTATCCACATGAGACATACACGTGTTGTAAATCAATTTCTATGTAAATCACGTTCCAACTCACTTTTGACATTTATACGTGTATTATACATTTTGATATACGTATACTTAAAACTACGGGGTGTTACAGTAAGCCTTCCCGCATAAGAGTGTCCTTCCATTTGTGTAGCTGTTGGATTATTATGAGCTCCACAATCAACTTTTATAGTCTAATCATCACCAGTAGCCAATTTTTGCCCCCGTACCAAGAAAGGAAAATCACACTTCTTCGTTCCGCTATCAATCACCTTTTTTTTTCTTTTCATGGCACTCTTTATCTTTTCTCGGTTTATATACACTATATCTCTCACAAACAAATTTTATTTTTGGTCGCCTACCATTATGCCCCCCTGAATCAGAGCTTTTGATGACGATAACAAGTCAATTTCTTCGGCCAACATCTCTAATCCATGCAACCATTTCATTCCTACTACTAAATATCAAATCAGTGGCAAATTCTTCAGTATAATCTCGTACTATCTCATTCTTAACACTACTATATTCGTCGGGAGCCTCGTCATCCTGACAGAATGGACATGGCGTATTCAATCTTGATATACTCTGTCCGGCCTTCACAGACTCGTTCTGTTCGTCCTAAATGGAACGAACAAAACTGTTTTGTCCGGTTCGCGGTGGCCGGACGAGTCGAAAATGGGTTTCAATTGCCATTTTCGTAAACCCATTTTCGACACCATTTTTCTTTGATTTTTGGGTATTTTTCAACGGAAATCACTCTAAGAAACAAGTAAACATACCATAAAGTGCAAAGAACTTTCCGATTCATTTGATTTTCTTCCCATTGTAGATCAAACGACCTTGATTGAAGAAAAAATTCTTGTAAGCTTTCAACCCCTCCTAGAATCATGAAAGATGCTTTTCACACTTTTAAATGTCTTTCAAGGGACCAAAATCGTAAAACAATATGATACAACTTCAAAAAAATCCAAATAGTTGCAAGTTTGAAGAAGATTGGAAGAGTTGAAGAGGTAGAGAGTTAGGGTTTGGTTGAAGAATGAGTGGGTGAAAAGAGAGTATAGGTGGTTTTGAATAGTTTTTATATGGTTAGTTTAGTAATTTCACATTTTCTTATTATTTGTTTATTTTTTTAAATTTAGGTAGGTGGACTAATAAGAATGAGGGGGTGATTTTAACAATTTCCTAATAAAAAAGCTGAAGCCCAACAAATCAACATAAATAACCAAGCCCAACAAGCTTTATATGAAGATGAAGCCCAGCAAGTTATCACCAATGAGCAAGCTCAACAAGTTTTATGTAATGAAGAAGGCCAAGTCCTTTCACAAGATGAAGCCCAGGTGCTTATGGTAATAAGAAGCCCAGGTTAGTTATGAAACCCAATCTATTAATGTCACAAACCAAATTGATTTGGGGCATGCTGAGTTTAAAAATACTGAAAGAGGTGATCTCAGCCTGTCGACAGAGAATCCTTGGCTGAATGTTTGGATGACAGGGGATAAACAAGGGAAGAGAAAATTAAAGAATGCTAAAGGTGCAACAGAACCTGATAAAAAGAAGCCTAAAACATCTCAATCAAACTCTCACATGTTCAAGGAAAAGGCAGGGTCTGCTCAACAACCCTCCCTGCAAAAATGATGATTAACATTCCGAGAATTGTGTGAGCTGATGCGCACAAAAAATCCCGATGGTATCTTCCTCATAGAATCAAGAATTCAGACAGCTAAAGCTATGAGAATAAAGGTCGAGTTGGGTTTTAGTGGTTGCTTAGCCAGTAACAGGAATGGTTTAGGTGGGGCATTATTTTGTTTTGGAAAGATCCCACTCAAATTTCCCTAAGATCTCTGTCAACAGGTCATATTGATGTTTGGGTTAATGATAAAGAAGGAGAGAGATGACATTTTACAGGTATATATGGAAACCCAGAAGCTGCAAACAAAAAATTTACTTGGGAGTTAATAAGAAAACTAAATGATAATCCAATCTCTCCTTGGGTCTTAATGGGGGATTTCAACGAAATTTTGGAAGCAAATGAGAAGAACGGGGGACCTCCCAAACCTGCTAAACAGATAGAAGAATTCAGAAAATTAATTGAAGATTGTAATCTCCAGGATATTGGGTTTCAGGGTTCTACGTACACTTGGTGTAATAAAAGAAAGGAAGTATGAACGTCAAAAAAAGACTTGACAGACTACTCTACAATGAGGCTTGGAAGAGGAAATTTTGTCATGCCACCTGTCAACACCTCGGTTTCTTTACATCAGACCATAGGGCTTTATTAATCAAGCTGCAAAAATCTACATCAAACTTCAAACCAAGTCCAAGAAGAGGACGACATATGTTTGAAGCGATGTGGGTTAGCGATGAGGATGCTTCTAAAATAATTCGCAATACATGGAAGAATACTTATGCCCCCAATGAAGGAGAAAAGGTAATCAGAGCTAATGCCGATTGTCTCGAAGCTTTAAAGTGTTGGAGCTTTAGAAAGTATGGTGACATTCCAAGATCAATCAGAGTTGTAAGAGAGAAGTTAGAAAAGCTCTATGAAAACCCAATCTCTAATGCAGACTGGAATACCATCATTAATATTGAGGCTCATTTGGAAGATTTATGCTCTAAAGAAGAAGCATTTTGGAAGTAGAGGGCTAAAAAAGATTAGCTTAAAGCAGGTGTCGCGACCCTTCTCGAGTGATGTCACGACTGACACAGAATATCAACCATACACAGACGTACATGATACTCTGTCAGCCTTCTAATACACCAAATTTTTTTAAAAAAATCGACAGCCTATCCCTATAAAATGAACAAAGTCACAAGTCCAAACGCCACCTGAGTAACCAAAAATTAATTTTTATAAATTATCATTTCATTTACATAGGATATAACGCATTCACATAATTTATAGTGATCCTCAGATCTCATATAATGTAACACCCCGTACTTTTAATTATACACCTACGTTGAGGAATACGTATACGTACGCGTATACGAACGTAGGAGTTAAACGTATATGTGTATAAACCTACCTAGTAGATTTGCATTCTTAAATGTCATCTTATCAGTAGATTATAAGATGATTATAAGATAAGATATATATTAGGATAAGATGATATACATTAGTATTATAATATTTCATTCTTTTATCTAATTCTCTCACCTCTCTCTCACGTCATTCTCTCACTTTTTCTCATTCTCTCACCTTTCTCTCTCACACGTTAAACAAAAAGAATAAAAAAAGTAAAAAAAAAAGAAGTTGCAAAAGAAAGAGAAGGAGAAGGAGAAGTGCAGAACGAGAGAAAGGAAAGGACGGAAGGAAGAAAGAAGGGGAAACGGAGGGAGAACGCGAAATCCGAACCTGTGGTAAGCGATTTCTACTCTATTTCTTCATGAAATTGATCTCTAAGCTAGATGTAACAATTCTAGCGGAGTAATTTTTGTTGTGGGAACCGTTTTACGGCGTTTTCAAAACTTGGGGTTTTGACCTAACGTGAATGAAAATCGGTTAGAAAGGTAGAAAAATGCTCCCTAGACTGTTGGGCCCCGAATATGTGGTTAGATTCCATTTCATGATTTTTGGAGACCGTTTGACAATTTTGATACAATTTACATCTTTCAGATGAATAGTGAATAGTAAATAGTGAATAGTGAATAGTGAATAGTAAATAGTAAATAGTAAATAGTACTATAAATAGTCAATAGTGAGTAGTGAATAGTGAATAGTACTTTGAACAGTGATGTGAACAATGATTTGAAATCATAGATTCATAGAGAACTGAATTCCGGACGTTTCGATACTAAGATCGTGATTTTTGGATATTATTTGATATTTTTAGTAGCTAACGATATGATAAATGATGCGTCTCATAATAATCTATGATAATTTCAGTGTTTAAATTGAGAGCTTAAGGACATGGATAAAACAATATTGTTGCTCGATTTTAGAGGTTGGCTTATAAAACTCGTGTAACCACTGTGAGTATAGTTTTCTTGATTTGGTTCGTATATGACATTGTACGCATATAAAATGTTTGATTGTATGCATGTGATATGTAAATATAATGCATTGAGTTTTATTGATCATGCAAACTGATTTTAGCACTTGGAGTTTGTAATGATGTCATTTCGTTAGGAATTAGACCCGGATGAGGTTTTGCGAGTCCTCATTGTCAGTAGGTCTATCCTAACAAGGGTTGCGATCCTTGAAATGACTGTGAATTGGGTAATGAGAGGCTGTGACTACCTTGTAACGACCATACAAGGGTTAGACCGCTCTCTTGCCTTGCAGAGGAGGGAGATTGTGCATTATGTTATTGAAAACTCATGCAATTTATGATGTTGACATGTACAATATATTCGTTGAATGATGCATGTGTTGAATAAGTGTTTGAAACAATTTTAAATGTCATATTTCTCTAAATGTATATAATTGTCATCTCAAGAACTATATTCATTGAGCTGTTGTTTGCTCACCCCATTTCCTCCAATATTTCAGGTATTGAGTCGAAGGGAAAATGAAAAATTCGTGAGTGATAATCACGTGAACCTTCGTCTGGTACGTGTATGTATGCTTGGAGGAAATAGATTATATTTTTGTTATTTTGATATGTATAATTATCACACACTATATATATGTAATATCATCTAGATGGGTTGTGTGGTAATATTATATAATGTTTGGGGATGATGAAATGAGATGATCATAGATATTTATCAGATGAGACTTTAATTTGTAGAATGAATGGAATGATTATAGAGATCTATATTGGATTTGATTTATGGTATATTAGAAAAAAAAATTGCTGTAACTTTTGAGAATTATTGTGAGACTACGTGAAGGCTGACAATGTATTATATATTGTATATGGGTATGTACAGTGTATAGTACACTGTGCCGGTCATGACGTCAACCTACGTCAGGGGCGTCGTGACATATAATATCCATGATCATCCCACATCCCATCACATATTCGTATCAAAATTCTCTATTTCAAATCACCCACATAATTATAACCCCGTAATTACACATTCAACCAAATTACTCATCTAGATGATAAAATATAAATAAGATGTTAATAGTATAAATATATTTATCAAAATACAAAATTTCTAACTTCTTCAAGAAAACATATAACTAATAATATATAGGAGTCCGCAACTCCTCACGAGCCTTACTTCTTTTAGAATATTTACTTGAAATATTGGAGAAGATAGAGTAAGCAAGTACAAGCTCAGTAAATATTTCTTACTATTACACCATATATGCATTTATAAGGAATTGTTTATTTTAACAATTAAAACAAATATATACAGTGATCAAATATTATACAATACATGCTCAACATATAATGATTCAATATAATTTCTTTTAAAAAAATGCGATATCATTTGAAAATCATATCCATCTCCCTCATTCTAAGTAATTGAGTGAGTTTGCTCCTCATGTGCACCAATGAGGAGTGTACCGACCTCAAATTACTCATTTATCAATTACGCAATTTCAATGTCTTTTAACTTATGCTAGGAATACACCGACTAGGATTACTAAAACCGTCAATCCTGTGAGTCTGTTCCCTGAGATTTAGACCCATAAAAATGTTTCCCATGTCACTGACTTACTTAGGTAAGTCCATTGACATCCTCGTATGCATCAAAATCATTTCATGATTTTAAATCAAATGCTTATATCGTAGCATGCATATCATTCCAAATCAATTTTATATAATACAATGCTATATAAGAAGGATCAAAGTAAAAAAATACTGATAGTACAAGATTTTCTAAACCTAAGTCCTATTACCATCACTTCCGAGTCCAGTTCCAATTTAAATCCAACTAAATCTTACGATTTCAACCTGTCACATTCATTTCATATAATATATATATCAATTTCATATATTTCTATTCATTTCACAAATTAATATTAACTTTCTAATTCATATCACCGTAATCAATTATCAAATCATTATATTCATTTTATAATTAATTCTAGCTTCCAAGTTTCCCAATAAATATTTTTTCAATTCATTTAAAGATCTAATCTACATCATACTTAATCATACACACTAGTATTATTTATTCAGTGCACTCTACTTGTTCCAAATCTTATTCATTCACCACTAATTATTACTTTAGCAACTTGAAAAATATTATATACATTTCATGAACTTAAATTCTAACTCAATTTAGGACTCATAAGCAGTTGAAGACGCTATTATACCGTTTTTATGATCAATCTAGATATTTTCATAAGAAAGAACAGTGAAAATAGATTTCTAAATTATATTTCTACTAGTTCTCAATTTTATTTTTCTATTGGAAACATATATCAATTTTATTAAAAATATAGGACATTCTTAAAATTATTCTGTCTACATCGACACGTGTAAAATCAGTCATAGTATCATTATACCACCCTCAACAGGTATTTCACTGAGGTTTTACATGTTCGCGGATGTATCCAAAGTCAATTTTACTCACCAAAACCTTATAAAATAGTTACTAAAAATATTAAATCATATCCAAAAATCATGATCTTAACATCGAAATATCCGGAATTTGGTAGATCTATCTTCCTACAGTCTCAAACCGAAGTTCCATTGGGTTTTAATAGGGTTCTAAAGGTCTTCAGTATCAAATCTAACTTTCAACAGTTATAAAATTTTTAAATGAACAAATAAATGAAATCTAACCATATATTCAAGATTTCTACAATCTAGAAAAATATTTTTTAACATTCCTAGTAAATTTTTATTCAAGTTGGTTAAAACCCCAATTTTAAAAATAACGTGAAACGGCTCTCATAGAAAAAATTACTCTGAGGAATCGTTACATCTAACTTAAATATTAATTTCACGAAGAAATCAAGTAAATATCATTTATCATGGGTTTTAATTTGGCATAAATCTGGTATTTTCTTTTTTCTTCTCGTTCTTCCTTTATGTTTTTTTTTTGAAAAACGTTAGAGAGAGAGATTAGAAATGAGAGGATGAAGAGAAGTATAAAAATAATAATTCCATGCTCCCCATGCTAGTTAGTTAGCTAACTCCCCACCTTAAAATTTAATTTATATATATATATATATCCTACTTAACACTTATTATTTGGATTCTAATAATTTAGTTGTACTTTATAAACACATAAACAGATACACATGCATTCTTAACACATATTCATATAACTTCTACATACTTATACATATATTAAATTAACGTAGAATTTTTGACCAAAAATATAAAATGTTACGGCAGGTGACCGGAATACCAGATTTTTTCGTGCAAAGGCGAGCGAAAGGAGGAGGCGCAACTTCATTCAAGGAGTGTTGAATGATTATGACCAATGGATGGAAGACCAGTAGGACATAGGAGCTGAATTTCAAAATTATTTCAGAAATCTATTTCAATCCAAGAACCCTTCAAGTCATAATATTGAGCGTGCCCTTCAAGGTATTCCTCGCAAAGTCACTGACGCTATGAATTCTTATCTCTTAAGACCATTTTCCATTTCTGAGGTGCATCAAGCACTCAATCAAATGGCCCCTTTAAAGAGCCATGCCCTGATGGTATACCAGCTGTGTTTTACCAAAATTATTGGGAAATAATTGCAGATGAGGTAAGTAGGGCTTGTCTTTATTATCTCAATTCTCAAGAGCCTTTAGGTGATATTAATAAGACTTTCATAGCCCTCATTCCCAAATTCAAAAACCCTAAAAAAGTGACTGAATTTAGGCCTATAAGCCTTTGTAATGTCCTTCATAAGTTGTTGGCAAAAATTTTGGTGAATAGAATGAAGCATTTAATGCCCCAAATTATTTCAGAAAATCAATGTTCATTTATTGGAGGTAGATTAATAACTGACAACAGTATACTTTCTCACGAAATAATGCATTACATGAAAAACAAAAGGTATGGAAAGACTGGGTTGGCAACTCTCAAATTAAATATGAGTAAAGCATACGATAGAGTGGAATGAAATTTCCTTTCCACTATCATGAAAAAATTGGGATTTGCTGACCAATGGGTTTCCATTATAATGAAGTGCATAACTTCAGTCAGTTATTCTATTGAGCTTAAGGGAGTTCCCCAAGAAGTATTTCAACCCCGCAGGGGTTTACCGCAAGGGGATCCATTATCTCCTTATCTATTTATCATTTGTGATGAGGGATTATCCCATTTAATTGCCAAGTATGAGAAGGATAAACTTATTGAAGGTGTGAAAATCTCCAAGAATGGCCCCATCATCTCTCATTTATTTTTTTCGCAGATGATAGCCTTTTATTTTGTAGAGCTAACTCTTAGAATGGAAAAGTTATTTCAGAAATTCTTTCTATATACAAAAAGGCTTCTAGGCAATTAATAAACTTGGAAAAATCTGCAGCTTTTATCAGTCCAAATACCAAGGAAGACTTTGCAGCTGAATTTCTAGAGACCTTGCAGATTAGAAGACGTAATGGGCACTATAAATACCTGGGGCTTCCATCAATGATTTCAAAAATGAAGCTGAGCCAATTTGACTTCATTAAGGACAGAATGTGGAGGAGTTTGCAGAGATGGAAGGAAAAACTTTTCTCCATTGGTGGAAAAGAGGTTCTCTTAAAAGCTGTAGCGCAAGCTCTTCCAACTTTTGCCATGAGTTGCTTCAAAATTCCTATCACAAACTATGCAATGAGTTGAATGCTATGATGGCCAAATTTTGGTGGGGGCACTCCAAATCGAGCTCGATGATTCAATGGAAGAAATGGGCTGAATTGTGCAAACCAAAAGTGATGGGTGGAATGGGGTTTAGGAGCCTTGAAGACTTCAATAAAGCACTTCTAGCGAAACAAGGGTAGTGGCTCATTCAAAGACCAAACTCCGTATTAGCCACTACATTGAAAGCTAAATATTATCCAAATTGTGAATTCATGGAGGCTAAGGCAAACAACATGTCATCTCAAGTTTGGAAGGGTATCATTTGGGCGAAAGAGCTTCTTTGTAAAGGACTTAGGTGGAGAATAGGCAATGGGACCGACATTCATGCCAAGAATGATCCTTGGATTCCAAGACCTTCAACCTTCAAGATTATCACTCCAAAATCTTATGCCAATGACTGTAAGATGGGTACTGGAATGTGTCCAAGCTAAGATTAGATTTTCGGAATGAGGATCTTGATTATATTCTAAAAATTCCTATCAGCAGGAGAGAAGTGGAGGATAAACTTATTTGGCACTACACTAAAGATGGGAATTCCTCAGTAAAAAGTGGGTACTGGCTGCAACAACAGATGAAAGAAGAGGCTGGTCAGGCTTCCAATGGTCCAGACAGAAGATGGAAAGTTTTGTGGCATCTTTGCTTACCTCCAAACGTCAAAATCTTTTTCTGGAGAGTATTAAATGACATTCTTCCAACATATTTAAATCTTTACAAAAGAAAGTGATCAAATCCCCTTTATGCCCCATTTGTGTAGAACATCCTGAATTTTTTGGAATTGCCCTAATGCCATTTCTATTTCGAAAGCCCAAAACTGTTTGCTTTTGCAAGATTTAGTGTCCAACCCTTTTCAAGCAGACTTACAAGACAAAAAGCATGCCAAAAACATAATTATGACCTGCTGGTTGATTTGGCATGCTAGAAACTCCCAAGTTAAAGACGTCACCAAGACAAGGAAGAAAATTAATTCTGATACAGCTCTCCATATGTTGTGTTGGATCAGTATAGGGTTGCGGCATCAGTTCCTCGACATCATACTCCTAGAAACTTGTCAAAATAGTTCCCGCCTCCGAGCAATGAAATTAAAATGAATGTGGATGCAGCCAAAGGTAAATATCTTGATTGTATTGGCATTGGGGTTGTCATTAGAGACAACTCGGGCTTCATTCTAGCTGCCATGGCAAAAAGAATAGTAAGCTCAGTTCCAGCTGATGTAGCCGAGGTGCTAGCTGCCAGAGAAGGCCTTGTTTTTGCTAGAGAGATTGGTGTTCCAATTTCAATTTTGGAAGGTGATTCATCAAAAGTTCTCAAGGCTTTGTCAGGAGTCTCTCTAGGTATATTAATGAATTTGCCTTAATCATAGAAGATTGTAAGCAGGTTACTAATTTTTTCCATAATATTTCTTTTAGTCTTGTATACAGGGAATGTAATGAAGCAGCTAACAGATTAAGTCATTTTGCTCTCTGTATTGAGGATTTTGTTGTTTGGTTGGAGGACATTCCTCCTGTAC